>WBMZ01002762.1:0-21229 GCA_013400975.1 Atrichornis clamosus
CCAGGCTCAAACCATAACACAGTCCTAACAGAAAAGCCAAGCAATTACACAATAAACCACCTCAAATCAATGAAAAAAAAACCCCATCACATAAAACAAACCCAAAAATTAAACCACCAAAACCACCGCAAGTCTCTGTCTTTGACAGGTCACTTTTCTGACACAGTGAAGAGTTGAAAAAGCACCAGAGCAGGCACAGGGAAAGGGGACAGAGACAAAGCATGAACAGATACAGAGGAAAGCAGGAAGAAAGCAAACCCACTGAATTAATTAAAACTGTATTGTAGAATTTCAAACAATGAGAATTAATATGCATTATGCAACAGAAAACCTCTGGTAAAAGGACTGCACTGTATATTTCATTGTCTTGACTTAATTCTCACAGATCCATGCAGGATTCTAAAGGCTGGATGCCAACTTATAAACTTAGGAATCAGATTAAAGTAGATTTAAATTCAAAATACTAGGTCATGACTTGGAAAAGTAAGAAGGCACATCATCTTCAGAACTTTGTTATGTTAAGTTTTCTACCTGGTATATTATTTCTCTCAACACTCTCATATTCAAGCAATGCTAACATTTCTTCCACGAGCCCCGTCTTGGCACACTTTTTGATGATACTGTATCACACAACAGCAATTTATTCAAATCACAAATATTTTCAAGTTGTAAATACCTGTAACAGTAGACTGCAGTCTTATAGCACGATTCGTTCTGTTATAACAGTATCGCACAATTATTTTCAAACATCTCAAAGTTTTGACGATGTGTTTTTCTGAGACAGTTTTCTGACATCTTGTTACTATGAACAGAAGAATTCTAGCAATGCAAAAACTAATGTTTTGAAATCAAACTTTTGACTTTAGAAGTAAGTATTCTTTATGTATCCCTATAGATACACATGCTAAAGTCTGGTATAATTTGGTTAAGGCAGAAGCTACAATATGGCTACAGTTCTAGGATTTACTTGGCCCAAAGAACAACAGTTTAGATTGAAATTCAAATTTTATTCAGCACACAGACGTGCACAGGAAGTACAGAAAATGCTCTTTAGATGATAAAGATGGGTGATACCTTTAAAAACTGGGTAACAGTGATGACGAAAGCGCATTCCTCTCCAGGTCACTATCATGACTTAGAGAGTGTCAGGAATATCCATCCATTATCTTGATCTGCATGCCCACTGTTGCCTTACCTTCAGGACTGGATGATCTCAACATGGTTTTGCTCACGTGAAACATGAGCTGAATGACAATATTTTTAAATATGCTACAACTGGTCACACATTGGGACTCAATTTTCACAGTTTTTGATGCAGATCAGACTATTAGGGACCAAGAATTTGTAGTGCTCTCAATGGAACAATATTGCCACTACTCTTCAGAAGACTTCCCAGAAGATAATGCCAAAGACTGAGCCTCTGCTGTAAACTAAGACAAGAAAGAAGAGACGAACATCTGCTGCTTCCAAGCCCTACCGGAAAGTGTCAGGCAACGAATTGCAGTCAGGGAATTGTCAAAGTGGTTAAGAAGTCTGCTTATTTCTGACTGGGCAAAAAATATCTCCATGAACATGTTTCTCCTGAGATGGAGGCCTGCAGCTGGCCTCCAAGAGAATCACTGTTCTTCTGTTCAGGGTATCAGCTACATCAAGTGTAGTCTGAAAGCAGATCTGTGTTTCAGTTTCACGCTGCAAAGCACATCAAAGAGGATCTAGCATGATTCTATGAATTAAGAAAACAGCTATAGAATTGAAACAAAATATAATACAAATCTATGTGCATAAATACGTAATACATAAATATGAATTAAATCTAATACTGAAAAGAAATCTAATAGAACACTTTCATGTGTGGGAAAGAAGTATTAAAGATTCAAGAATTATTCTGTCATTCAATAAAATGTTGAAATATATTTGAAACAGAACACATTAAATAAAGAGTAAAGATTAAAGTTCTAGTAAAGTTTTGAGCTTTAGGAAAGCTCCTGAGAAGTGTCTCATGACAATCTATTTGTTGGAATTACTGAAGTTTTTGACTGTGTACCAAGAGCAGAAACAACTGGTTTTGACTATTAAAAATTTCTAAAACCAGAAGTATAAACAGACATTAAGGACCAACTTCCATACATGGAAATTGAAGCTAGACACAATAGGAACAATCTATGTTTCTGACTAGCAAGCACAGTTATACATTGAAAAAGATCATCTAATACTGTTAATCTTAGAAATACTACCACACTGCTAAAAAAAGAAAAATCTAATGCAAAACATCCAAAACTGAAAACAGAGGTGCTCTCCTTTGCCTCTCTTCACTGAACTATACTAATAAATGTCAGCAAAACCAATCTGAGTTACATGTACTGATAAATCTCCATGAGGGATTCTGGGTAAACCATCTGATGATCTCAACAAATAAATAAATACATATAATGCCTTTTTATCTCCAACAATTTACACACCAAAAAAGGAAAAGAAACAGAGGAAAGAAGTGGTCCTTCAGTTTAACTATGCAGCACTGATCTCAAATTAAGATATTCAAACACTACTACATGAAAAGCAGCACCTAAAACATCTGGTGGACCACAGGACACATGTTTAAAATTACTTCTATTCACTATTATTCCTCTACTTCAATGAAAATTCTTGAAACCAAGTCAGACAGCTGGTTCAGTTCCTAAAATGATAGCAATGTTGCTACAACTATTGTTGACCTCCTGTTCATGCTCTCATATGAACTCACTTTAGCCAAACAAATACAAATAGTCTCCATTTCTTTCAGGTTTCAGCTGAATTATAAATCTCTATAGATTCTATAGGTTCTAAATCTCTAAGCATAATCTGTAGACAAAAAATAAACAAATACAGTCTTCAGAATTTTTCTCTAAATCATTTCAATATTTGTATGATAAACATTTGCTTACATGTTACAAAGATGTGGACAGTCCAAACACTGTCTCTTCTTTCCACAAAGTTCTCCACAGCTATGTGGGATTTCATTTCTATTCCATTCAGGATTGTGCACCTTACCTAAACCACGTCAAAGACAAAAAGATATTTATTGCTTTCAATATAAGACTGAATTTGTGAAAAATATCATACCAGAGAGATAAAGTTGTATTTTCAATACTGGCAGTAGTCTTACTTGAAAAATAAAATTACACAAATGTTTATGTTTTTCTATACTTTCAGTGTTGATATATACTCAACTTCTTTAAAAGAATGTACCACTGGAATAGCAAGCTCCAGAAAATTCTTTTCTTCTATACTCTCAGTCAGCAGACATATAGGTAGCTGATACTTTACATTAAATTAAATTGATAAAACACATGAAAATTAAAAGCCCCCTTTGGTTGGTCCGGCTCCACAGCAGCTAAGAAAATTGAAGGGTGAAATTCCCTTGCTGCCTCAGTGCAGCAGGAAAAAAAACAAGGAAGAAAGTTAAAAGATACTAGTCTCAGAAAATAAGATCTAGCTGGTATGGTGATGGGGAATAGGGAATTAAGTGACTGGGCAAATTACAAAAGTCACTGCTATAAAAAGAAAGACTCCACCTTAATCTAAATATTAATGGTTGATGAATTTTGATGAATGCAGCAGGAAGTCTTAAACAAGAAGTATGATAGCTTCAAGTATTCTGTATTTCAGATAAGCATTAAACTGTATTATAATTAATCTGAGATACTGTTATTAAATCTCGCAGCTCTAAGTGTACAAGGTGATCATCAGGGTTCAGGTTAATTGCCACGATTAACACTCTCTTGGCCTTCTGCAAGAGAGGAATTAAATTAACACTGAAGCAACTGAGCCAATGCTACAAATTTGAGTTGTGACAATTAAAAGCAGCGAGAAACGTATTTTTGGTGACACAGTTACATAATTTTAACTCTTTCAGTATACCTTTGTATATGCTACAAGTATTAAGTTAGGAAAATATGAATAAACACTAGAGAAAGCATTTGTTCATCTAGGTTTCAAATAAACTAATTGAATACCCAGGAAAGTCACAAAATTAGAAGCTTCAGAAGAAAAATAAGTTAGGAATTTCATGAAAGGGTAGGGGGCGGAAAAAAGAAAAAAAATCACACAACTACACAGCACACAGTAAGTATTTTGCATCAAACAGAAGACAGCTTTGCATAAACAACTGATGATGTCCAAATTATGTATCATTAATGTAAAATTATCCACAGAAGATTAAACTCTTATCTTACAACTTGATGCTTTGCAAATAATAACCCTGTAGACAACTTAAGGTTCTTCCTGTAGATCTCCTAAAACTATGGTATGGTCTTTAAGCTCAGAATTTCTTCCCTATTTAATAGACAGATATTCTCTCTTAAAAAGTCTAATTTTCATTTGGCTTAATTTTCATTCATGGTCAATTCATTCTAACTGAATTATTATTCCTGTACTCATAAGATTTCACACACTGTCATACAAAAACTGTCTTAACTGCATTGTGCTGTTCCTAACTGACTCACTGATACATTTAGATAAAAAGATAACATTGTTTCCTATTTCAGCACATCTAGTTTCTTTAGGGCAAGTGTACTGACACTCAGTTTCTGTCTCAACTTCAGAACATTGTTTTCTAGACAAGGAGGTGAAAGTTTCCAGTGACTCTGATTTAAGGACAGCTATGTGAAAACAATACAGATTACAGAAGTGTAAATCCCAAACAAACCTTAATCACATGTACACAATTAAGTAACATAATTTATTTCTCCCTTTTTGTCTCATATTTATGTCTTGGTGAATGCTGTACTCACGTCATTTACCTTTTTTATTAAACATGTATCTACATAGAGATCTGAAAAGCCTGAATACTTTTTCTGATTTAACCTGTATGTCTCCTTGAACAAAATAAATGACAAAATTGGTACATGAATGTAAAGGTTTAGGTAGTTGTATCCTTGAGTTGTGTACTATTTTGGTGTATCTTGTCACAAAGAAAGACATAACACATGCAAGTTATTCCATTCCTTCTACAGAATGAAAGCTTTCAAGACACCAGCCAAAATCTACCACTACTCCACTAAAATCACTACTTTTACATAATGATATGAAAATATTTACCACTTGTGATTTAGTATTTCTTTCTTTTAACTTTTTAAGCAGTATATGTATGATTCTCTGTGCAGACACCTTCCAATGACAATAAAATTCTTTTAAAAGTTGAATTCCAGGCATGTAAGCAAACAAGCATCAATAATTAAATTTGTATTACAAAAAAGAATCAAAATGACAAAACTGTTTTTCTTTGCAAAAGCAAGTGAGAAACTCACCACAGAAACAAGTGTAAGTTTTAGGAACTTGCATAGAAGCATTCTGACAAGCTGGACATCTCCAACCACTATTGCCATCTGTAAATAAAAAAATAAAAGAAGAACATGACTTAAGTAAATAAAGGACCTAATCTGCAATCCTAGAATAAGTTCTTTTGCTTTGTTTCTTACCATAGCTGCAAATAAACTAAATTTTTCCATTTACACCAAAGAGGTGAGGAAGCAGGTTAATAATAATACATTTTATACAGTATCAACATCAACACAGCAGTGGTACTTCATTTGACTAGGCTCCAACTCTTTATCGAAGCAAACCCAAATTCTAAAATACCCATTTTTCTATTATCATATGTCATGTTATAAGACATTCAGCTAGAATATAGACAGTCTTCACCATATCTAAATGTGTGAGAAAAAAAAAGTGCTAACAGTGGGAAATTGGTGAGAAAAACATAATTACCTGGTATAAAGCACCACCTGTACTTTCCTTTTCACTATCCTCTCATGAGTTACGTGTTTTGTAGAAGACCAATTTAGTGTTGCCCCATGTCCAGCATAAACCAGAATAATCTACTTTACTCATTTGAAGTTGATAATACCTAGATATTGATTATGACATTATTCTTCAAGCTGTTATTGTATGAAATACTAGGTTTCTTGCTTCTGTATTTCAGGAGGGTGCTGGTTAGTAGTAAAGGAAGAACAGTAAAGTGTAAGAAAAGTGACATTAATGAAGTTTTCTCAATTCAGTACACATTTTGCTATGAAGAATACAAATGTGAGAGCACTACTGAACACAAACAGGAGCAGAGAGATGAGAGATATGTCTTTGTATCTATATATAGATATTAAAAAGAAATAAACTGATTAACGCTTTCTGTGTCTCTTAAATAATCAATTCAGTGTTGGTAAATTAATAAAACTGCGATTTTAGAGCTGTTCTTCACTATTAAGAAATATGACCAAGATTCATGATATTTTCATGTTATGAAAGCAGAAGGGATTGCAAACAGGAAACTCTGTATGACAACTGCAGTGCAACGGCAGGCACAACCTCAATTAGGTTGAACACTTCTTACATTAACCATCATAATGCACAACAAAAATGATCTTCACAAACTGAAATGATCCAAATTATAGACTGCCTGAGAGAAAAAGGTTCTCAACAGTCAATCTCAGTTTGGCTTAGGATCTCAGTCTTATCCAAAATTCTGTTCCCTTCTCAAAAATTCTAATACCTTTGTCTCAAACCCTGTGCTAATACTTGTAACTTACTTTCCACTGTTAGTATGAAGCATGACCAGATGTGAGAGACTGGAAGAGATTGCTGGCTGGAAATGTTTCAGGCACGTGTTGGGAAAAGTGCAGCTCAAGTCTTGCTGTGACAAGGCAGCGCTCTGCTTCACACAGCCCACCCAACCCCCAGAGCCCAGCCCTGCAGTGGCAGCCAATCATTGGCACACCAGATGCAATGCTCCACATCCACCCTTGGAGCCCCTAACCCAGCTCCTGAGGGGCTACCAAACCACAGATTCCACTGAGGGGAAGAGCCGAAGAAAACCAAAGGGTACTTAAACCAAAGCACAAGGCAAGCACATGCCGTATCCCTATTGTCCTTGGATTGTTTAGCAGCTGAGATCATGATAGGATACAAGAGGAGGCAGCTATACCTTGCTTTTCTCTCGTCTTTTCTACTCATTTCCTCTTCTTGAAATATTTAATGTTTGATGGGTAGTGTACTAAACCAATGCTCGATAAACTGCTTTATTTTGATGGAATATGCTGTTTTACATATTTCCAAATTTCTGATCTTCTGAAGTTTGCCAGCTGAATTTGTTCTTTAACCACCTGAGAACGTTGTTGCGTTTCTCCAGTGCACCTACCTCAGGGTAAAGCAGTACCTCAGGCCCCTTTTAAATAAACTCACTAAGTGAGAACTGGGGTTCTCCACCACAAGACTTGCGCTACTCGCAAGTCTGATCTTCAAAAACCAAGATGCATAGTCTGACTATGCATCTTCTTCAAAAAGAACTTTGCAACTAATCCTTTCTGCAAGAGATTTACAGTCTGTAAGAATGTCTGTCAAACATTTGGAAGTAGCTGGCATTGTCTTTCCTCAGTCTGCCCAGAGACAGAGAAAGACACATGAAGAATGGCAAATGCTAAACAATGAGGGTACAGAAAAAATTAAGCCTATTTCAGGATTAACATTGCAGTCTTCAGAGTGTGTCTACACCACACAACTGAAGTGAGCAGAGGCTGCAATATAGCACTAATGTATAAAGTGGTTCCTCTGCTTGACTGCTCAGCGAAGCATAGATGAGAGATGAGACATTTCTTGGTGTATACAGAGCTTTGCATCTTGATGCACTGATTTCATGGAGTGACCTTATGTATCCAAATCTGGAAATTAGTTTTAGCTAGCACACTAGAAAGAATCAAGTTTGGAGGATTGGACAAAGCATACACAGAACCCTGAAAAAAAAATTGATTTAAAACTTGTTTTGTTTAGTTTACTGCTTGTAGTGAACCATTTGCACCTTGTGGCTAAATTTTGCCTTAAACAAGTTGTTGCAGAACTAAAGGAGAAACTGCTGTTAAGCAATGGATACTGCAGAGGCAGGGTAGGAGTGTTTTTTATGCCAGTTTCTCTCCCACACCATAAACCACCATTTTGCAGCCACAAAACTCTGAAAAGCTTACTCAGAAACATTGTTCAGAAAATTTGTTCAGGCACACCCAGACACATACACTCAAGCCCCTTGCTTGATGCTGCCAGACTTCCAGAAACTTCCAGAAAGGCTGTGCATGCCTAGAACTCCTCCTGGAGGAGGTATTGGGGTGTTTACTTGAAGAATCAGGGCAGTAAAAACCCCAATTTTTGATGTGCATGCTGGCCCCCATCGCTGATGAACTAGGACTGCATATCACAACATGGACCATGATCCCCCACGTGCCACTGGAGCTATGGGTGGTGGTATCTATCTCTTTCCCTCTCTCTCTACTTTTCCAATTTTCTTCTCTTAGGGTGATCATACATTTCAGAACAGCTATAATATCCCTTCTTGAATCTGGTTCATTTTTTTCAGGTTAAGGTTTCAAAGCAGTTTAATAAAATTTGTTGTTGTATCAGTTATTTAGTGATATTTTGCTTTAATCTGCTCCCAATGATCCCTTTAACGAGGAACCTGTCTCAGGTTCTCTGAACATGAGAACTCTGAACTCTGAACTCGGAACTTTAGCCTGCCTCAGAGGTGAGTCCCCTTGTTACCTCAGTGTTTCTAAGTGGTTTTCACTACATAAGAAACACACGAACTTGACTATTTTATCAATTAGAGAGAAAAATGTTTTATACATATAATACATATTTGAGAATATATATACATAATAAATAAAATATATGAGAAAATACCAACCTTCAGCTTGTGAAGCTGGGGATCGTGCCCACTTCTTAATGCAATTCAAGTGAAATACATGGTAACAATTCTGACAGCTCCACACAGGGGCTACTATTCGGACCACCTCACAGCACACCATGCACTCATACTTCTCTGTGGTCAGCTGTTCAATCAGTGACCCTGCAAACAAAACATGTTACTTGTGCATAAAACATCAACTAGCTGAGAAACAAAACTCAAATTAAATTTCAAGATTTCATTTAAATTATAACAAAACTTATTTTACCTCTGTGGCTATAAATAAGGTATTTGTTTGCTCCTGGAAGATTCCAGTTTGATACTGCGATACATTTCTTTAGTTTCAGAGCAGAAAGAAGGATATGAGATTTCCATTAAAGTAGTAACACAAATTTCCTTTGACAAATAACAATCTTTCTGATCTTACAAATTAGTTAATAATTTTAATATTGGCAGAAGTTTGAGATTTTATTCATCACTTTAGGGGAAACTTATCTTTGCGCACAGTTTAAACTAAAAAGATGAAAGCTCTTAACTACAGAAATTTCAGACAAACTTAAATTTAATTCCTATCCTTAATTATTCCTGGGAGATCACACAACAAATATTAACAGCAAAGTACCTGGAATATGGGACTAAACCCTTTGTAAATTGAGGGCTTTAGGGTTGGAATCAGTGGGAAACAACAGTAAAAGTACAGTCTTTTGAACCATATGAAAGAATGCAGAAAAGTACTTTGAAAATAAAGCAAGAATCCCACATTAAAGTCAAAACAGTCTGAAAACCATTAGATGTGCAAGCATAACAAAGGCACCACATAGCCTGATTTCTGTCAGATTAATTCTCCCATCAAGGTAAGACTACCAAATACACATTAGAAATGCCCACAGAATTTTCAAGTATATTAATTACAAGTGTAAAATGTAAAAATGTACCATTTTTAGATTGTGCCAATACAAGGAAAGTTCAAATTCATAATGAAGGAAATAAAAAATGAAAATAACAGAAAAAAATTACTGTCAATTCAAAATGCGCTTGTACCACATATGACTGCAAGCAAGCCAGTGGCTGCCTGGAAACCTGCAAGTGTTAAGACTGTTTGCCCTCCTCGGTAAGAATTTTACGTTTGTTTTCTAGCTCTCCTGCATCAAGCCCCACAAGATTTAGAATTAACAGTAATTTGTACTTTTGTTATCTGCTGTAAAGGAAGTATCCTCACATAAAACATATTTCTTTTCTCCAGAAGACTAAAGCTATACCATACTCAGAAATTGTAGCTGTTCCAGAAACAGTTAAAAAACCAAATTCAGTCCCCTGAAAATAGTGGCAGTCACTGTTTCCAAAAGAGCTCCCAAATAAAGCACGGAAGGACTATCATTTTGGAGGGGGAAGTTCCTTAAGTTCCCTGTGAAAGATTATTACTTATCTTCCTGCTTAATGCATGTGATGTTTTTCATTTAATAATAATGCTGGGAGAAAGACAGAGGTATCTTCAATTTTATGATTCAAGTAGAACTCAGGAGCATGACAAATTATTTTGGTTAGAAAGGATCAAGGAAGATCTTGATCCTCCTAAGGGAAGGAAGTTTCCCACTAGAGATATCTTCTGCTTCCCAAGTATGGTATTACTTTTTCAGCTGTGAAATAGGAGATGCTGAGAAGAAAAACCTTCAATAGATTTGATACCACACTTAAGATAACTGGAACTAGTCTACCCATCTCTATCATTCTCGTTCTGCAGAACAAGATGGTTGAGATGCTTTGTAAAAAAACAAATAAATATAATTCTTGGTGTTTCTCCTTACTGCTTCTGAACATTTAAGCCTCTTAACACTTATGTGCATGCTTAAGCTTGTGTAAAACAGTAAGAATAAGCTACCTAGGTTGTTGAAACAGAACGCAGTACCACAGCACTGTAGAGATTCAATCAACTGATTTCCATTTGATGTTTTCAGTCACTAATGGTATGAGTCAGGACAAAATTCACTCAAACAGCCAGAACCTGTGGGTCTGCTTTACCCTGTCAACAGCACATGTTTCCATTCTGAAACTTCTAAATATAGCATCCAGATACTGCCTCTATTTCTAATTACTTTTTGAGAAGGTGCAGAAAAAAAAGCATGACATTCAGTTATGAGCAGAATACTGTTTCTCTGTCTGGCTTCTTCCTACTTGTAGTTAAAACATGAGAAAAGTTATTCTGCAAAAATCAGTTTTAGCATTGTCTTCTCAAGTCCCATTGTTCAGAATTCTCAGAATTTTACTCCCACACCATACAGGTTTTAACATGGTCCTGACCAGGTCATCATTTGCAGTCTGGTAGTCAAAAAGAAAGAAAAACTTTAAACAAAACCTGTCCTTCCCTAGTAAACTTACAGAACATGTTCCCACTCAGAAACCATGCATTTACATTTAATTCTACCCTCTGAAACCAATACCAATCTAATGTGAAATAATTAGCCTCGTCAGCTAGTCAAGGCAGTACCTGAAGAGTTTAAATTATTCAAGGTTGTATCTTTAATACAGGAGTCCAGGACAGTCTAGAAAACTTACCTGTATGAGTTTCCTTGTTTTTTGGTACATCACTTTGCTTTTTCCAGTACTGGGTCCAACTGAAATGAAGTGAAGGTGCTTGATCCCCCTTTAGCAGGAACTTTCTTCCATTGAACCTGAGAGACTCAGACAAATGATGCCTGGTTTCACTGGTCAAGTTTTCATCATTTTTGTGAACAGTGAGTTCTTTCTTTCTTTCATTTTTATCTTTTGGAGTATACACAAGAGAAGTCTTCTTACTTACTTTTGTATTTTTACTACGGTGAGTATCATGTCTTTTCTGACACTCCTTTTCTGCTGGGGGTTTATTCCACACAGGCTTCCGGGGATATCTTTTGTTTACATTATTGTAGCCTTTTTGCTCATCCCCACTTCCAAAAGGTACATCACAGAATGCCTTTCCAACAGATGATTCTGAAGAGTCAGACTGTGTCAAATCCAAAGATGTAATATTTTCAAAAAGCTCTGCCTTCTGTTTAGAGCTCACTCTCTTTTCACGTTCATGTACTTGCTTTCCCTTCTCCCTGAAACCTCTCCCAGGTGTATGCATTAGATGTGTCTTCTTTGGCTTTGCTCCTCTGCTATCTGCGTTAGGTACCTCCCTGTCACTCTCTGAGGAGAGAAAATCATTGTATCCTCTAGGAGGTGCTCTTCTACCAGGTACTACCACAGCATCTGAAATTCCTGGACCTGCAGTAGCATCAGTAGCACTTTGCCTTATCTTATTTCTAGTACATGTGCTATCATTTCTTGATCTGTGCAATCTCTGGCTTTGCAAGCTGCGATTCTTCAAACTTTTACTGGTACCAAAATATTGGTGGAAGTCTTCAGAATTCCCATACTGACTTTCTGGATTACAAAAGCCATGCTGCTTTGTGGAAGAGCTTTCAAAATCTGTACCTCTTTCAGAAGACAGACTAGGTAATGATATATTGCTTCTATTCTGATTACTGTTAGAGTCTTTCCTATCTTTATTCCCCCAGTTTATATCTGTAGGTTGTCTTTCTCCAGTAATGGAATCAGCAGCATCAGGATTGAAATTCAATGTACCTAAAAAATGAAAAAGTAAAAACAAATTCATAAAACTGTTACATACTAAATACTTCTTTACAACAAAATTACCAGGCTTGCAAAGGTCCATAAGTTCAATCAATCCCACACTTTCCAGAACAACTGCAAACAAGTTTCCAGAAACTAGAACTGAATCATACAGTCCTTTGTAGTAGCCTCCTTCTCTTGCCATCTTTACAGGACTGTGACGACCCAGAGTTAAGAATATAAAAATAAAAGGTGAAGAAAAAGCTTTTGAGGCTGTACAAGATATGCAAGTGTGATAATCAGTGTTTAATATCTGAAGTTCTTCCTAGAATGTTTACATACATACAAGAACCTGAAGAAAAAAGAGTCCTTTAAACACAATGTCTATATCTGAGATTTTAATATTATACAAAACTTTGAATATAAATTAAAAGTAGCAATAGTAAATGTTTGCATCAACTCTGAATACACTGTTCTACATACAGACATCTTAAATGGTAGAGAGACTACCCAGGGCAGCTGTGCAAAATTATTTTTCTCAGGCCATCAACATGAACCATACTCCTATTTCAGAGGTCTTCTGTAATATTTTTGTCTCTAGATAAAAAGGTGCACATTAGAAATCCTATGTTACTCAATTTCCTGTAACATCGTGCCAGCAGTGCCTGCCTGCAACAGAAATTATCAGCTGAGTATCAGAGATAGTTTAATCAGCTGTGGCAGATTGGTTAAGTCTTACATAGTAATGTAAAAAAGAGAAAAGGTTTCTAAAATCTCATGGAGGTAGTGCCTTTTTTTACCAGTTGGGTAGGTTACCTCACATGGTAGGGCAGGATGCAGTTTATTCCTGGCTCACAACAATTCAAAAAAAGATCAAACACTTATGCTATGACTGAGGCCAAGAGACTCTCTGAATGGCTAATACCATCTAGGTCTCTGAACTACCTACTATTTTAATTTTTCAATAAAGATTGTGGAAATTAACATTTTGAAGGGAAGAATAAACCAGAACATTTCAAGGCATAAAAATATGTTTTTTCCCGTGAATTTAATTTGCTTTGAAATGAAAGAAGTTTTTTTTAGATAGTCATAACTGCTATGTGAAAGTTGGTGGCCAAAGAGAAAAACATAATATATGACTTTCTGGAAGTGAAGCTTTAACCTTAACAAAAATTAAGAATTTAAAATTAGATTTAAGGATGTTTTAACCACATACCCTAATTCATACTTGTTTTTAAAGTTGATATTACTTTGAATACTTGAAATTACTTATACTTAGTATAATAATATACTACTATATGCTACACTACATAATTTTCTATATTATAAATAAATTAGATACAAATGGCAAATACAAATAGTTTTTTAAGCTGAAATACTAACCTAATTTTGAGACAGAATGAGAAGACCAGAGAGGGGTCTTCAAAACAGCTCAGGAGTGAGTTAAGAATCAATCTTAACTCAGGGGGAGAAGTTGAGAGGCAGGTGCTAATCTCTTCTTCCTTGTACCCATTGCCAGGATATGTGGGAATGGCTCAAAATTTTGTCCATTGGCAGGGGTTTGGACTCAACGTGAGGAGACACTTCTTTGCCAAGAGTGTGGTTAAAACCTGGAACAGGCTTCCCAGAGGGGTGGTCAATACCCCGTGTCTGTCAGTGTCCAAGAGGCAACTGGACAACTAACTCTCTTAGTAATATGCTTCAACTTTTGATCAGCCCTGAAGTCGTCAAGTCTGGACTCAATGACCACTGTAGGTCCCTTCTAGCTAAACTATTCTATCATCAGGACTGCAGACCCTAATAGGTACAAATAATAGGCCTAAAAATCTGAAAGAAACTAGACTGCAAGAGCTTACCTAGAAACATTCTATTTTTCTCAGCATATGTACCATGTGCAAAGAACTACAAATGTAAAGTTGTCCATTTTACTTTCTACAACTACACTTTCAGTTTTCCCAGTGTTTTGCCAGTTTCTTTTCTATCACTAATAAAGAGCACTACGAACATAAATTGTAGTCCTTTTACACTATAAAGAGCAGTCATTCAGTATAGATTACGTAAGTCTCACATATTTTGATTTGAAAATAGGATGCAATTCTGTAATTATATGCAAATCTTATTTGAAACAACCCATTTTATTAGTTGTTTTAAGTTTTCTTTTGTATACCCTAAATTTAAAGTCTGATGGATAACTAAAGTTTAATAAAAACATGTTTTTCAAAAGCCACAGCTTGCCTCTAAATAGTATATTCTATTATTAAAGACCACTGTTGCTTTGGTTATAAGATGCGGTATGTAAAATGAATGGATGAATTACAGTCAGATTGACTCGAGCATGGTCTCCAAGAAGTCTAACCAGGAAATGTAACTGTGGAAGTAATATTTTGAAAGCACTTTCCAAATAGTCTACTAAATTTGAAGAAAAAAATTAGAAACCAGGATTCAGATATTTTAAAGCATCTCCAAAATATGAATTCATTATGACTTTTTACATTAGTAAGATTCCTATTTTTGCTGTCAGCTTCTACATTACAAAGAAAATTCCAAAGTGGCAAATTCTACTAAAACTGATTTCTGTCTGCCAAGACCAGAAACAGCAAAATAAATGTAAAAGTACAATAATAAGTAGTTAACACTGGCTGAAATTGTCTCTGACATGTTTACATGTACATACACAAAAATTCAAATTAAAAGGGATCCTCCAAAGCTAAATTCCAGCCTGTATTTCCATGAAAAAATCACAGTACCTTTAGAAACAACTTCTATATTGTCTCATCTGTGCCTGAGAAGACATCATGAAACAGACCCTCCTAGAAGCTCTGGGAAGCACATGGAGGACAGGGAGATGATTTAGGACAGCCAGCAGAGCTTCACCAAGGGCAAGTCCTGCCTCACCAACCTAGTGCCTTTCTTTGAAGGAGTGACTACATCAGCAGACAAGGGAAGGTCTACAGACGTCATTTATCTGGATTTCTGTAAAGACTTGGACATCATCTCCCACAACATCCTGCTCTCTAAGTTGGAGAAAGGTGGGTAGACTGTTAGGCAGATAAGGAATTGGTTGGAAAGTTATATCCAGAGGATGGTGGTCAACAGCTCAGAGTCCCGAGGGACATCAGTGACAAGTGGTGTCCCTAAGCGGTCTGTATTTGAAGCACTGTTATTTAATATCTTCTTTAATGATGTAGTCAAAGGGATACATTGTACACTCAGCAAATTTCCAAATGCCAGAAAGCGGAGTGGTGCAGTTGACGTATCTGAAGGATGGGATGCCATCCCGAGGGACTTGAACAAGCTCGAGAAGTGGGCTCACGGGAATCTCATGAAGTTCTACAGATGCAAGGCACAGCACTGGGTCAGGGCAACTCCCAGTATCAGTACAGGCTGGGAGATAAACAGATCGAGAGCAGCCCTGCCCGGAAGGACTCGGGGGTGGTGGTGGATGAGACACTGGACATGACCTGCCAACATGTGCTCACAGTCCAGAAGGCCAACTGTATCCTGGACTGCATCAAGAGCAGTGTGGCCAGCAGGTCGAGTGAGGTGATTCACCCCCTCTGCTCTGCTCTGGTGAGACCCCCACCTGCAGTGCTGCAACCAGCTCTGGGGTCCCCAGCAAAGGAAGGACATCAACCTACTGGAGTGAGTCCAGAGGAGGCCACCAAGCTGATTAGAGGGACAGAGCACAACTCCTGTGAAGAAAGGCTGAGAGAATTGGGTTTGTTCAACCTGAAGAAGAAAAGGCTTCAAGGCGACCTGTGACCTTCCAGTACCTGAAGGGAGCCCACAAGAAAGACGAAGGGAGACTTTTACAAAGGCATGTAGCGACACAACAGGGGGGATTGGCTTCCAACTGGAAGCGGAAAGATTTAGGTTAGATATAAAGAAATTCTTTACTGTGACTGTTGTGAGGCACTGGAACAGGTTGCCCAAAGAAGTGGTCCCATCCCTGCAAGTGTTCAAGGCCACTTTGGATGGGGCTCTGAGCAAGCAGGTTTAGCAGACAGTGTTCCTGCCCATCACAGGGGAGTTGAAACTAGATGATCTTTAAGTTCCCTTCCAACCAAGACATTCTGTGATTCTATGATTTTAGTATACTTAGGAACTTGAATGTTCCACTGTAAATTTACACCCTTTCAGCAGTAACTGTGGACGGAGGCAGAATACTCTGGCAGAGTCTTTGTGAACTATCTTTCAGAAGAATAATTTGACAAGGACATTTTAAAATATGAAGCAAATTAATAAGTACTCATTTTAATAATTACAAGTTCATCTTCAAAAACAGAGTTTATACTAGGAAACAGTACAGCCAACAGCTTAGCTACTTTTTTAAATGAATGCATTAAGGATGACATTTGAAAGTGCCACTTAAAGATATCATGCCTAAGTGACATATTTTAGCACACTTTCAGGAAGCTACATTCAATTAGATTTTTGAAGAACCATTAAACAATGTACTTTAATTAGTATGAAGTTGATAATTAAAACCAACTATAAGACAGAAAAAAATATATTGACAAAGTCCAGTCAGAAAAAATTATGACAGGTAACACAGTCCACAGAATAGCCCCTTAGGTATCACAATTTATTCTTAAATTGATACAGCTTTATCTCCTAGACTGGAAGAACTGATTTCTTTCTGAGATTTCATACCAATACGAAACTGGAATGAATCAAACAACACTGATAATTACCAATCTTTCTGACTGGACTTCAGATATTTTTTAACTGACTGCTTTTTAGTGGGATACCGATAAATTCAGTCAAAAATAGTGTCTTGAGCACTGTGTATTTGGCTCCACAACGCAAGAAGGATATAAAAATATTAGATGTGTCCAAAGGGGGGCAACAAAGATGGTGAAAGCACTAAAGGGCATGAGGAGCAGCTGAAAATACTAGCTTTGTTGAACTTGGAGGAGACTGAGGGGTGACCTTATCACTGCCTAGAGTTTTCTCATGAGGGGAAGTGGAGAGAGAATTGTTGATCTCTTCTCCCTGGTGGCCAGTGATAGGACATGACGGAATGGCTTAAAGCTTGGCCAAGGACAGGTCAGGTTGGATACTATCAGGAAAAACTTCAATTAAAGGGTGGTCAAGTACTGGCAAAAGCTTTCAAGGGAAGTGGTCATGACCCCAAGCTTTTCAGTATTCAAGAAATGTTTCAATAATGCTCTTAGACATCTGATTTAACTTTTATGTTGCCCTCTGTGATGTCACGCATTTGACTCAATGACCCTTGTGAGGCCATTTCAACTCAGGATATTCTATGATGTTCTGTTATATACTGCCTCTCACTATAAGACAAAGCTAATTTCAGGACTGATGTCTTCCATTTTAAAGAAATTCAAATAACCTGTTCTTTCAGCTAAAGACAGATGACAGTAGAATGTGCACACAACAATCTATTTGTGTCAGCACTACATATATCCACACAAGAGATGATTCAGTCAGCTGCACATGAAGCACAAGTTACGTGGAAGACACTCCCTACAGATCTTAAAATACCTGTATTAAACAGTATGACCAAAAGAAAAAAAAAGGAATGGTGCATTATGGAAATCTGAGGTTTTCCCCAGAGCAAACAGAATACCAAGCTTATATTTTCTGCCTTCTCTGATTACTGTATATATTCACCTACAGCATCTTATCATTTTCAGAGATGACATGTATTTACAAAATGTTGAATTTCTTCCTTAACAGGAGTTACAGTTTCAGGCTTAATGACTCAGACAGTGCAACCCATTTCCAGGCAAAACAATCTGCCTGCCTGTTGTTTATTGCAACTGTATTAGCTCATCTAATAAAAGATATGCTCCCTTCCTACAATTCTTGCCAGAAATTGTAAGAGAAAGATTAAGATGCAAGATCATCATTACCACAGAATCGCAGAATGGCTCACATTGAAACCTCTAGAGATCACCTATTCCAAAACCCCTGCCCAAAAACCATCAGCTAGAGCAAGCTGCCTATAACTGTGCCCAGTGGATTTTTAGTATCTCCAGAAACAGAGGCATGACCCCCCTCTGAGCAACTTGTTCCACTGTATGACCATTCTCACACTAAGAAGGCTTTTCATTGTTTTCAGCTGGATTTTCATATATTTTGTACTTGTTGCCTCTTGTCCTTTAATATCACTGACAAGAATCTGGCTCCATATTCTTTACTCCCACCCATGATGTATTTGTACACAGCACTAAGATCACTCTGAGACTTCTTAAGACTAAACAGTTTCAGCTCTCTCTGCCTCTCCTCATATGAGGGATGCTCCAATTCCTTAATCATCTTCATGGCCCTTTGTTGGACTCAGTCCAGTATGTACTTGTCTTCCTTGTACACAGGGAGCCCAGAACTGTACACAGCGCTCCAGTGGGTGGCCTCACCTCACCTTTTCTGCAAAGCCACTTACCAGCTAGTTAGTCTCCTGTGTATATTGGTGCAGGGTGCTGTTATTGTCTTTTTCTTCTAATGTCCAGATTCAGTGCACCCACACTTTAAATGGAACACGACATTTTAGCCAGCCCATTTCAAGATGACATAGGAGAAGCAGAAAGTAGGACTTCATCATAAGTAGTTTCATCATCCTAACAGAAGTGTCTACTACAGACTGGATTTTGCATACGAAAAACAAATATATTTTAAGTTTTCACTTTCCTGTTCACCCTTACAGTGGGCTACTCAATGCTTTATAGGAATTCTCTGATTATCTTCAGTTTAATGATGCATTGCACCATGTATAACACTCAGCTGTCACTGTGAGGGTGAAAAACCAAAACTACATTCAACAGCAATTACAGCAACAGATAGAAAAAATCCATTAACAGCTATTAAAAACAATACACTTGTCCCTTCTAGGTGCACAGAGACAGAAACTAGAAAGGTATATCAATGTAAGTAATTATTATACAATTGCCTTGTTTCTTATATTCTTCCTCTTTGTCTTTTCTAATAATTTCCTAGGTCTCAGTATTTGTTCACTATTGACAAGATATCCTGGATGGGCAGCACATCTGCAGTGATGGCATTCTTCAAACCCCTTATCTACCCTGAGAGCAGAAATATCGTTCAATTTTAAGCCCTCAAAATCATACACTTGCTGTGTCCATGAATTTGCAGGGTAAAACCCAGCTGCCATTCTAATACTGCACAGGTACCATTCAAAACTTACCTCTGAGGTTTTTCTTGAGAGCACAGTAAGTGTCACCACAAAAATGAGTCAACTCCAGAACTTAAAGCCAAGTAACAATATCTATGGTATCTTACGTATTATAAGGCAAGTGTAGAAATGGTGCACCATCCAGACTAATCTACTGCTTTACAGTAAAGCAATTTTTAGCCCAGTACACCTAAGACTCTTTATTCCAATACATATACACCATACAAAAGATTTCACAATCAGAGCTGATCTGCAGCCTGACAGCATGAAAGATAAACAGATAAGAAGACATTTGACAGTACCAGCTTTACTGAAGCTATCAATCTCTGCTCTCTGAACCATGTCCCAGACCATTTCACTTCCCACAAAGCAGTTGTGAACCCATTTTTATACCACCCAAAAATGAACTCAACTTTTCCATCATGATAGCTAGGCTGCCAAGAACAGGAGATGCTATTAAGGACACTGACAATTGATAATCTTAATCTGAATTAACTGCAAATGTTAATGCAGAATGCTGCAAAAGTGAAGATTGATATTTTCTTCTTCACCCAAGACACAAAAGTCCAGGATTCATCATGACAGAAATCCAACAACTCTCTAAACAATAAGTTAGCTCATCAGTTGACCTCAATGTGACATTGATTACCTGAGAAGGTCTACCTAGACTACAATAAAATTAAGAGAAATGATGAAAAAACTAAATATCATTAACTACTCTCAGCAACAGTGTTATTGCTAGATTCATGCTCAAGACACAATTATATAAGTGTTCTTCTGTTGTTAAGTGCCTGTGATATCAGACAAATCATTGAATACAAGGCTGAAATATCGATTTTGAAAGGTCTCCACACCACTCCTCAGCAGCCACACAACCAATAAAACTAAAGTTAATCTGAACCTGCATCATAAAAGTAAGCAAGGCAAAATAAATGAAAGAGTGTTTTCTTGCACTTGTGGCACTCAATGCCTGTCCAAGTCGGATTCCTAAGATGTTCTCTATCCATGAGCCCCTACCTAGATCACTCTGGGTGGGTAGCATGTGCTCCAAGCAGTAACCTCCTACACGTCCAAGACCTCTGCTCACAGACTCCTCTGAGACGCCTCAAAAATCCGCGGGTTTACAGCAGCAGCCCTTGTGGCTCAGACTGCCATTGCTCCGTGCGGGCAGCCCGAAACCCGGAGTCCATGGACACGGGTGGGCAGAGAGCAGTTAGGTTTCCCAGTAAACAAGCTCTTTTTTACTTATTTTCTCTGGCGCTACCATTCGTTTCTTACATACTAGGAACTCGCATGTTCCTTCTCATGCAAAGTTCTTGCTAGCGCGCCCTGCGGCACAGGCCAGCCCAGCCATTTTGAGCACCACAGGCGCCGCCAAGTCGCAGCCGCAACAGGTGGTGCCGCAGCCCGCAGCCTTCGACGGGCTAGCGTTCGGCGCCGACCGCCACGGCGCGACCTTCTGCCCGGCGGTATCGCTGGGGAGTGATGACCGCTCCTCCACTTCACTGGACCCACTCCATCCTGCAGTTCCCCTCCTCAGTTCCCCTCCTCAGTGCCCCTCCTCAGTGCCCCTCACACAGCCCGACAGCCCCGCTCACCTGCGCCGGGCCGCGCCTCCGCCATGCCAGCGCCCAACCCCGCTCCGCGGTCCGGCGTCCCGGCCGCCGCGCACGCGCACGCCTCGCGCACGCGCCGCCAGCAGAAGCCGTCTCTCCGCGCGCAGCCGCACCGGAGGCGCGAGCGGGCGAGCAAGGGCGAGCACGAGGCGGGAGGGGCGGGGCCGG
>WBMZ01002763.1:0-45290 GCA_013400975.1 Atrichornis clamosus
TGCAGAGAAATGAACCAAAATTTACCATGCCTTTTCCAGTGCCACTCTCTCTTGAGCTGTAGGGTCTTCAGCTCTCTGAACCGATATCCTTACTGTCATGTCAACTTGGCCCTGGAGATTAAATTCCCATCTCCAGTTGTGGCCCACATTGACACAGTACAGTGTCAGTAACTTTTAGTCTCTTCCATGATCCCCTAGCAATGCCTTTTCCAGACCCATTGTCCCTGCACCTCTAGGTTCTGTGGCTCTCTCCATCCCTCATATGAACCTTTAAGCAAGCTTGGTGCTACAGCTGAGATTCCCATCCCAGTGCATGGTCCTAATCAGAAAAGATTGAAGTCAACAATGTTGCCTCACTGCCATGATCCTCTTGACAAGTCATTTCCAGCCCCAGTGTCCCTGGGGCTGCAGGCTCTTTTGTCCTCTCAAACCTATCCCATACCCTAACCCTAACGGCAGCTTGGCACTGGGCCAAGTGTTCTCATAGCCATAGGTGGCACAGGTGGAAAATTGTGGGGTCGGCAATGTTCACACCCTGTTGCGATGCCCTTTCAATGCCTTCTCCAGTGCCAGCTCTAGGCTCTGTGGCTCTCTTAAACCCTAACATGAACCTTTAAGCATGCCTGGGGCTATGGCTGAGGTTCTCATTCCAAAGCATGGCTCTAACAGTAAGAACAGTGGAGGCAGCACTGTTGCCTCACTGCCATGATCCTCTAGGCATGCTCTCTCCTGCCCCAGTGTACCTGGAGCTGTAGGCTCTTTTGTTCACTCAACCGTAGCCCTTACCCCAACCTGAATCCTAACTATAACCCTAATGTCAGCTTGACACTGGGCCAGAGGTTTTCATCACCATAGGTGGCACAGATGGAAAAGTGTGGAGTCGGTAATATTGGCACCTGCTGTGACACCCTTGCAGTGCCTTTTCCAGAGCCACTGTCCCTGGAGATATAGGCTCTGCAGCTCTCAGAACCCTAAGCCTGACCTGCATGGCCCCTTGTCGCTGCTGCTGAGATCCCCATTTCTATGGCTCACCTGGATGAAAAAAGTTTTGAGTGAGCAATCTTGGTACCCTGCCGTGATCCCCTTTCCATGCCTTTTCTAGCCCTAGTGCTACCTTACTGACACGGTAATTTCTTTATTATAAAATTGTATGAAAAACAAGTTAGCTTGGAAAACATTTTAGATGAAATGGACATCAGTGGTTCCAGTTTAATTGATAACACTAGCTCAAGTACAGAACAACTCACAGGGGAGAGAGTAAGTCTGTTGATCCAGAACTGTTACCCACAGAGACAAACTACAAGACTGGGTGTAGAATGAGCTACTGAGAAGTCCTGTGGGTGAGGGAGAGCAGATAGCAGGAGCCAGTTGAGCAGGGCAGGGCAGCATGCTTAAAACATTGATGTTATTCAGGGAACTTCAGCCAAACAGGTATTTGTATTCTCACAGCTGCTCTCATATAACTGGTATAAGCCTATAAGCACAGTACCACCAAAATTGGATGTGAACTTCTCTGGAACATTTTCTGCCCCTCAGTAACACTTTAGCAGGCAAGCAGGCCTGGAGAAGAACACAAATATTCCCTACTTCAAACTGCACTTCTCCTGATTAATTATTTCCCAGCTAAAACAAATTTTTTCTAGTTATGAGACAGAAGATTTTTTCCATGTGTTCAGGTAGGAACATCATACAGGTTTAAATTACAGTGTTTCACAGATATATATAAATAGATCTGCGATGTCTAGATCTGCTTTTCTTCATTTGGAGAGACACTCCTTAACTTAGGGAAAGGTATTTCTTTACATGGCAACCAAGAGGTGCATTTCATCAGGAACACTTATACAATGGGCCTCCAGGAATGATGAAATTACTGTTTGAGAGAAAAAGTCCAGGTTCATAATGGTCCACACGAGCCTCATTTGGCCATGTCTACCTTCTAAAGGAATTCATGTTTGAATTGGCATGGTACCAGAACAATTTGATTTTGAAGATGTTAGACTCCTCTCTGTCCTGTATAAGAGGTAACTCTTGTACATCCAAGCAGTCCATTCTCCCATGGATATCAACACACCCTGCTCTCACAGTGAAACCAGAACTGTGTGTACACAGCTACTAAGGAGAGCATTCCCATCCAGTTTCACCCTTTCACACAGGCACTGTACCCAAAACATCTGGTCCTACTGAAAAAAAATGAGAGCAAAACTATGTGTGGCTGCTAGGGACCCTTTAGTCTCCAGGCTAGAAAATCATTCAAATTAATGGAATTGGAGAGCATGCTCAAGTTTTTTTTTATTTCATTGCTGAATAGAACTGATTTGCTCAACAGAGTTCTGTCTTTGAGGAAAGAGTCAATGCTACCAGCCTAGCTCTCCCAGGCAGCCTTACAATAACAAAATACAGATTGTGTTCATTAAGAAAGAACATGAAAATACCACCAGGTGAGTAAGCAGGTTGCAGTTTCAATAGTATTTTCATCACAAACATTGTGAATTTTTAAAAATTATTATGAAAAACTCTTTGACGGTGTAATTTTAAGTAAATCATTATGTACAAAGCTTTTTAATTTATTCTTTACAATTTCCATCATTGAATATTAGACTCTTCAAAGAAAGAGCAACTTGTCAGAAAAAATGCCTGTTTCAGAATTTAATGAGAACATTTCTTCTTTTGTCTTAAGAGAAATATAATATGATGGGTGAAATATAAAGAATAATTAGCCTCATCAGAGAGTAAATTCCAAACGATATTTTCTTTGTACACAATCTGAACTGGGAAAGCAGGATTTGCTTTCAGTTCACCAACCAATGAAATTATTAATTAACTCTAATTGCAAAATCTTTATCCTAGTAGATGTCCGAACCTTAAAACACCCAGCTTGGCTTTCAGATCCTCCAATCTGCTTCTAAAAAGTAGGTTATAATGTATTTTACAGCCAAAATATTCAGGGTTCAAACCAGCTGTACAGCCGGAGCAGCAGGTTACTCCCGCTGATGTGAAACGTCACTTGATTAGGCTGCAAATGCATTTTTAGTGCACACAAATTCAGATCCTCTCTGGTATAAACCTGAAAAGCACTACAGATATGAACTAGCTAACACTTCTGTCCTTTTAATCTCAGAATCCCTAACGCACCAGACCAAGGATGAAAAAAGATGAAGCTCAATAATGAAAAGGGCAGAAGAGAGGCTTTTCAAACTGTTTTAGTATGTTTTTATTATTCATTAGGAAAAAATCCTTAAAGTGCGGAGAGGACTTTTTCATGGCACAATTGGTGGAAATGGGTGGAAGCTGTCCAGAAGGGACAGAGCAAAGGCCAAGGCTGAGGTGGTCAAGCACCACTGGCACCACAAGCATGAGAGGAAGAAGATGTGGTTGTTGTCAGCAAAAAAATGAATTGGTGAGGGCAGGAAAACCAGTTAACCAGCTGTGCAAGGGAAATGATCTCCATGTCAGGGCTCTCGGGTTATCTCAGCTTACAGCCACCTTTGGCTGAAGTTTATGCTGGTCTGCAGGGCCTCTGAGAAGCCATCGAATGTAACCACGTGGCATTTCAGATTGTGGGATTTCACGCTCTCCCATTGTTCTGCATACTGATGAGACTAACATGACAGAAGCAGCACACAGGGACAGATACCTGTGACATTATCCAGAGCCCTTCCACACAGGCCTTTGGGAGAGGGCTAGGGAAAATACACAACAATTTCTGAGTCTTGTTGTCCTGACTCATGATCCAGGACTCAGTGCCAGACTTCCAGGCTTGTCTGGAGCTCAGAGAAGTCTCAGTCATTCTTGGTATATGTTGAAGCAATCTATAAGGAAATGAACTGATAGATTTTTTTTCAGAGTGGGTATTAATGTGGAAAAATCTCTGCATAGGGTATTAGTCCCCTTGGAAATCATATTCCGGACATCATATTCCTAGGATGATCCCATTTCATTAGCACATTTTGTGCCCTTTGTCTTAAGTCTGTGGAAGCTGGTTACAACATGAGAAAAGATGATGTGTCACCACCACCACCACCACCCCAAAAATCAGAAAACAAACAACTTTCTATGCTAAATGCCAGGGGGCTGGGAAGGGGAGGGAGTTTCACGATAGCTGATCATTTCCCTCTGTGACTGGAAACTAATTGCTGCAACCACAGAATACAAAATGAAAGGGAAGCAAGACATAAAAATGCAAGCAGTAACAGTCTTGGATGCTAAATTAACAGAATTATATTATCTGTCTGCGAGACCATGCTGAAAATATGTAGTATTTCAAATCATACTCTTTTATGATGGGTTGAGGCAGCATCTTGTTTTAGTGTTTTTACCGCAAACGTAAAAAAAAAAATTTGAACCAAACGTATTATATTTGTGCACATTTCAGGGCAGCTCTGACTTAGCATATGCCTTGTATTAATAACATACAGTTGTGACAGGAAATGTGGTTTAGGTTCCTGGAAAAACATAAAAGCTAATTCCATTACTCCATTTCATGGTGCTTTTCCTCAAATGCTAAACTGGTTTTGATTATACTGAAACCTTATAGTGAGAAAACTTTGTCAAGAGTATTAACTTATCAGTGCTTATCCTCCTTCTTACACATCTTCCCCTGCTGACCTACATTCTGGGCTACCTGTGAACAAGCCTAAAACACACAGAAAAAATTGCCCTACAAGACCTGGTAATGTTGCAGAGTCCTTTCACCATTTCATTTATTATTTTTCCTTAGAGGTACTGTGTTCTACTTTCCATTCACTTTTTATTCTGCCTGAATAAAAGCGTTCAAGATTCTTTGACTTGCACAAAACATTTCATCAACAACAACCCCCCAAAAACTCTTATCCATAGTAACTAGACAAATCATGGTAATTGATCTCTAGAGGGAGTTTATTAAAAGCCTAAGTACAAACATTTTCCAGAACACTGCTGTAATAAGCATGAACTCAAACAAATGCTCAGTTTGCTATCTGCAGTTTGTCACTTCATACATTTCAAGCAACTGACTTGAAAAAGGTTTTTCTCCAGGAAAAGGGAAGCATGTTCTGGTGAATTAAGAAACAATACTGAAATGAATTTACTTCAACTAACTTTGTCTTCAGTGCCAGAAGATTTATACAGCTTATGGATCATTGTATGTAAACAAAAGTTGCAATAAGAACACATTACTTCCAATGTACCTAAATACATATATTTTTCACTAGTAAAATTCAATTAAATCCTGAATTCAAGAACATTAGTCTGATGATTAGCAAGCTATTTTATAGCCAAAGAAGGATAAAATATTTAATTTATACCTGACAGTAGAAAAGGATAACCAAACAACAACAAACAATTAAACAACCCACACCACAAACACAGACAAACATCTACAGCTAATATTGTGTTTGGAGCAAAAGCAAATGTCTGGAGGTGAACTACAAAATTAGAAAAAGCTGAGTTTAATAAGAGCTTAACTGTGCTGCCCACAATGGAAAGAAAGTGTTTTGAGGCTTCACAGGGCTCAACCCCTTCCCTGCAGAAATCTCTCCATCAGGGTATCAAATGACATTACGTTTAACCAATGAAAAAACTAATCATTGAGCTTTCATTATTCCATCATGGTACAGCAACCCAACGCTGAACACTAGTGTGTAACTCCCACCCCACCCTGAGGTACCACATCCATGTCTGGATTTGTCCTTACCCCTCCCCAGCATTGCAGCATTTTTCACAGGACAGCTGATTCCTGTCTAAGTGTTTCTTTTGGCTTGTGGGATCTTGAAAGGCTCCACTAATGTAGCCTTGGGTTTGATCCGCACTGTAATTTACATGTTAGGTGAATCAATTTATGAGATGATACCCTCAACAATATGGCTGTGGTAGTCCTCACAATGTTAATGTTTGGCAATATCATTTGAATCACATCAGGAATTATGTTTACACACATTTTGGCTCAGGCAGATTAAGAAAGGCCACAAATTGATTTCCATTTTGAGCAGGTTGAGAAAACATGGAATGAAAAAAATCTGGTTTAATTCTGGAATGCTTTCTCTCCTGTTACTTTTACTACTTTATAATAATCAATAATTGGTCTGAGATGAGCTCAGTTGGTTGGAGCATGGTGCTAATAATTCCAAGGTCATGGGTTTAATCCCTGTACGGCCCAGTCACTTAAGAGCTGGACTTGATGATCCTTCTGGGTTCCTTCCAACTCAGACTATTCTGTGATTCTGTAATTGTTTTCTGAAGGTTTTTCTCTGCAAACTGCACTTCTTGTCTATCTGATAGCACCTGAAGGGGCAGCAAATGATTTCATAAGGAAACAAGAGCCATGCTCTCTGCTATGAGGAGATTTTTAGTCTAAAAAGGGGATATTAATAGCTGAAGAGTATTTAACCTTGCTCAATGTGAGTAGTAGAAAATGAACTAAACTGATTATCTTTTTCCAAAGAATGTACCCCAAAGTCCCTGCTGAGGCCACAGCTGTTTAAAATACATATATAATATGTAAATACTTTTTTAAGACTTCTGCTCTGCCACTTCATACCAGAGCAGTAGACAGAAACAACATCCCTTAACTAACCTTCTGCAGACCTGTATCAATGCAAATCATAACAGAGCCCTGGATCCTGTACCCACCTTAAAATCATATGGCAAATAATGAAGATTCCTATAATTAGGAATTAATGGAATTAAACGTACTAAACAATGTACTTAACTTGGACTGTAAACATTGCAGAGGAAGATTTCAGAAGATACTGGAGAGATTACCGCCTGACCCACCAGCGCCCCCTGAGGCCGCGGGGGAGGTACTGCAGTCCCCTGCCTCACCAGCGCCCCCTGCCGAGTGTGATCGTAACTACACCACAGGGAAAACCACGTGATGGGTGCGAAAACTCTGATACTGGTTTTTTGTTTTGTTGTTGTTTGTTCTATTGTATTACATATATACATTCTAGTAAAGAACTGTTATTCCTTTTCCCACATTTGTGCCCAGAAGCACCATAATTTCAAAGTTACAATAATTCAAGGGGAGGGGCCATTTCTTCCATTCCAGGAAGGTTCCTGCCTTCCTTGGTAGACATCTGTCTTTCAAACCAAGACACTCCTAATGGAGTTTTTTCTAACATCCCTTTTGAAAAATGATATTCCAAATACCAACAGTTTTAATCAATTTGCTAATCAAAACCTCCAAGAAAGAAGTTAAGAAAATCTAAATGAGTGTTTCATAGTGTGTGAAGAGCATCTAGAGAGCCTGAAAGGCTCAGAGGGATCTACACTGTACGTACACATTGACACAGTTGACTTGTCACAAATTGTGGTGAGAAATTTCTGAGGATTTTTGAACTCACATTCCAGAACTTTTAAGAGTATGGTCTTCTGGGGAAAGAGTTGTCAAATTGACTTCTTTGTTACCATTCTGAGCACAATATACATTAGTAAGTACTTTTGTATACATTTATGCAGCCTCTCCAACATGCACATATGAAGATTTTCAGTAGCAAGAAAATGTCTGTCAAAGCACTGGAGTTGTGTGTTTTGAATAGATTAAAGAAATAATTGAACAGAAGCATTTTATTTAAAGTACTTTATCAATTTTGGTAGCCCTTAATATGTTATGTGTTTTCATCACTAGAATTAAATAAACCTTTGCGAAAATACTAATTTATAGGTATTAGGGTGAATGGCTGTATGGCTCCAGACACTATTTTTAAGTTTGGAAAAGTATTCTTACATCTTCACTGTTACTAAGGAAAAAAACATCCTGAAAAGGCATCACAGGCAATTTTATAGGTAAGTGTTCAAATCTGAACAAGCAACTGAGCAAAGGACCAGGCACCACTGAACTGCTGCGCTGTGCATCTGCACCACCCCTGTAGGGCGGCGCAGAGATGGCTGAGATGGCTTTACATGAGCTTGCTGAAATCCTGGGCATAGGCAAACTGCAGACCAGCCTGCCAAGAAGGCTGGGTAAGCCCTCTGCTCATCTCCAGACCACTCCAATTAAACTGATCCCAGTATCTGAGTCAGCTCAGTGCATTTCCACAGCACACTGCAGACTGAAGTACAAACATGTCCTTTACAGTGAAGAACCAGTCAAGCCTAAAAGAAACTGGGAATCTCCTTCATGCAAACAAGAAAAAGAGCTGACTTGACTAATCTATATGCAGCTGTATTTATAAATGTCTAATTAAATCTAGCACTTTGGAAAGGTCAATAAACACTGTTGCCGTTGGTGGATTTCCATCCATGACTACTGAGATTTATTAAGAAGCTTAGTTTTTCCGAGAAAGGATTACCAAAGAGAGAATACTGCCAATTTTTTTGTGATTTATTAAAATAGTGAGTCTAAATCATTAGATCATAGCATTACATTTCTTCTGAAAATTCTGCATTTTCTACAAAGGACCAAGTTATACTTCAAACATGAACAAAACTTATGGTAATACAGAGGCTGAGGATTCTTAATGGAATCTAATCACACAATCTGATTTGAAAGGAAATCTCTGGGAATTGGGCAAGGGTACAAGCACAATGTACTCCTGTACCTTAATAATGACAGTGTACAAGTAGTCCCCTAGAGCCATCTGAAGAATGAACTGGAAAAGACCCATTTTGGGGGTAAAGATGGGGGCAGGGGGGTGAAGAGGAAGGGTCTTTGGGGCATATGTAGGATTATCTGATTTTTTTCTTTCTGGGCACGTGCAGAATTATGCATAGCATGCAGCTAAAAGGAAAGTTTGCATAAATAAGGAATATAAAATGTCACTGCTCCTTGTATTTGGCTTGATGGAATTATTTGACTATTCCATCAAAATTGGTTAGTGTTCCTCCTTTTAGAAAGGGTAAATTAACTAAGCAGATATACTTCTGGTAAGAAGTCTTGTACATGCATATCCAATACCCTGATTACTCATACAAAGAGTTGTTTCCTTTGCAGATTTTTGCTTCCACGGAATCCTTGGTCAAGAGGAGTACCTGCATTACCAGAACTTGTCATTTAGGTAGTGATGCAAAGTGCACTTCATCCTTATTTTATACCAATTACAAACTTCATATGCAACCTTCAGGAGCTTTTAATTTTAATTTAGTTTCTGAGAAAAAAATTGCTGTTAACAGGTGGCGGTTAATAGCTTCTAACTATAAAACCATATATGCTATATCTAAAAGCTTTGCTGTGTGTGCAGACATTGCCTGTTAAACAATATACTCAAAAGGCACAATTTTCTTCTTATGTCTGTAGGAATAATGAGTAACACTGGAGAAGTGAGAGTCATGAGCAACACCAAAGTGAAACTCATTTCCACAACACAGAATTGGTAAGTACCAGCTCACAATGAACTGGTCATTTTGTATTTCTACAGCTTTTATGTGTCCCAACCTCAAGAGCAAAGACAGCCCTGTGGATGAAGTGACTTTGAGCCCTGCAAAACTCCATAAAAAACTATTCAGCATGGAGATGAGGATACAGTCTCTACCTGAAAAAAAACCCAGCTGCATATTGTCAGAAACTGGGAGGGTATACTGAGAGAAATAAGAATGTACGCTTGTCTAGTATTCAAACATTTTACCCAGGGCTCTGCTATTAGCCCATATCATGTATGGGACATTGGAACAGGCAAATCTCTGGTCTGACTCCCTCAGCCATTCTTAGGTTCAAAGTAGAGAGGATGTGGCCTGTCTTTTACTCGATCAGATTTGCAGCAAACATGAGTAATGTGCAAAATGTGTTCCTTTCATTCTGGTTTCATTCATCGCTTCAACCCTTCACTTTTCTGACTGTGTGAAGCCTAATTAATTCTCTTACGGAGGCAAAGGGAATGTGACATCAATGCCATTGACCTCTAGCTCCTTGCTCCCCTGGACACATACTTGCTATTTAGCCTCTTAAATCTAAGTTGTTGGACAAAAGAGCAGTCACAATCTGCCACAGCATGCAGTTCTGAAATTAAAGGCACAACTTAGCAATAATGTCATTTTGTCTTTTGATTTTGTATTGTCCATTTAATTTAACTTTCCAGAGCTAAGCAATGGGATATAAAGGACTATTCTCTCCTGGGAACCAGAGGAAAAAAAAGTGCAAGGGTGTCCTTGCACAGACTTGATGATGAAGATCTCACCGTAAATTCTAGTCAGAATGGGTGCTCTCAAGCCCCATTTACCTAGAGCTGGTGCTGGATGAGTACCTCAGAGCAGTATGCCACACAAGTATAAACAGTCTGTACTTTAATATGAGGCCTCATGGTATAGGTACATCCCCAGACACAGCAATATGAAGCTAGGAACAGGATCCTGCCTACATGGGCTGTGCCTCCCAGGTCTCTGCTCTCCCCACAGAGCCCTTCCTTACTCCATAGAACAAAAAGAGTGTGCATACAGTCCCCTTCCTTTAGCCCTCTGCCTTGCAGTCACTGCCACCTTATAAGATTTGGCAGGCAAAGTCCTACACCACCTTCCAACCTCTCATCTGAAATAAAGCAGGCAAACGTCACTCAATCAGCAGACAATGAGAAGAAAAAGCTTTGATACACCGACTTAGTAAAACCCAATGTCCCAGTTGCAAATCCACTGTAATCCTATGTTATCAGAAGGAATTCCCACTTGTTTGAGGATGAGGAAGCTTTCTGCTATGCTCTTATCCTCCCTAAGATACAGACTTTCCCTGTTGCTTTGCTTTCCCTGTACAGTACTGCAGCACATGGAAAATCATGACAGTGAATTGACGATAGCATCACACCTTTAACAAACTTGCTGACTGATGGATTCCTACAGAGATTGTGCTCACTGACCAAGCTTTAAATTTAGAAAGGCAAGCATGTATTTTGACTGAAGGGAATGTCATCCAATAACTGAGTATGTTTTTAGATAAATAAATTGGTCTGAAAGGACCAACCGAGGTAAAAAATAAACTCACGATCTTTACTAACGCTCTGTGGCTCTTTCTAAGAAAGGAAAAAAAAAAAAAGAAAATAACTGGTTTTAATATTCCAGTCTATTACCAGAATGTGCTATCATAGCACATCATCAGGATATTAATGAAGAGACAGGAAAAGAATATGCATGGCAATATCAACTTAAGATATAGGGGGAAAAGTACTTCTAGGATTTCAAACATGTCCATTAAATTAAAGTATCATCTGATATTTGAATAAAACTCTGCTGGAGTGAAACTGTACAACTGCTATAGATCACAAACCCTAAATGCAGCACTTAACAATGGAAACTGTAACCCCACTGGGAAAAGCAGAATTAAACAAACACACACTACCATAAATGTTTTTAGTGGTTTCTCTCCCTGCAAATGCTGTACAGACTCCTGATCTCCAGAAAAATGGAAATGGCTCTTTATTTACACAAAGCTCTTTGGTGCTTGGATCTGCAGAGAAAACAGACCAGATCTCTGAGGAGGATCAAAGATTGCCAGCCAAGCTTCTGGTTTGGATTTACTCTCTTTCATCACACCCTTGTCCCAGCTGCTTGTTCAGTAAAAGTGACTCCCTCCTCTCTCATTCCACTACCCATTTTCACAGGAGACAGTCCCTTTGCCTAGATTCTCTCCATTTTGTACCAAAAAAATCTCTTTTTTCCAAGCAGCCCAGTGTGCCTCCTCACCTTCTGCCACAGCCTGCAAGCTCTGCAAGGGTGGGAGATGTTGATACACATTGAGCTGCAATGACCGAAATGCCACCTCAGAGAGCCCCATCTTTGTAGCACAGGGGATGACTCTGCCATGTGTCCTGGGCCATCCCTACGGAGTGGGTGTTGGGGGCAAGGGAGGCCATGTACTGCCCACCAACTACGCTGTTTTTATCTCCTGTGGCTTTCAGTTTGGCTGAGAGATGACTGGAAGTGTATTTGCACTGAGGGAAATTCCTGCTTTGATAAGTGGCCCACAGTTTTATCATGCTTATTCTAAGAGGAATTAACACAAAATTCCCAAGCCCATTGTATTTCACACTGCCTGTGGAGAGAATCCCCAAGCAACCTTATTTGAAGCACTTGTTTTGTCTATTACTTATTTAACTGCCATTGACACAGAGAAATCTCTAGGGGAAAATGGTATTTTGCAGGAACTCGAATTTTACTTTAGCCAGTTGTGACAAAATATCTAAGTGAATTTTAGCCTATTGAGAGTTTTGGGTCTCCCTTGCATATAAAAATAAGTAAACTTATTAAAATAAAATAGTTTAAAAGCACGGTCACCTAACAATCCTTGTATGGAGACATGTAAAAAGTCCCAGATATCCTTTAGTTGTGGTAGTTTAATTTCAGGAAAAGATTTTAGATTTGTTTGGGGTTTTTTTTTTTCTTTTTGGGTTTTTTTTTATTTTTCAGTTTCAAGCCAAAAATCCACATTTCCACTCTCAGGGTACAACAAAGTCCTCTGAAACTGAAACAGAGGGACAAAAGTAGCTTTCTTTTTAGGGATCTGGGAGTTGACAGGGAACTACTATGGGAAACAGATGAGAAACACAAACTCCAACTGAGCTGTGTGGAACAGGCAGTCTCTGTTTGTTACCAGACAAAATGGCAGGCACATAGAAGGGCTTCTCTTTATTTCTGCTGCTTTTTCTGTTATGCTCTATTTTATGCTTCTGTTAAGAATTGCAAGGAATTTTTTTTGTCTGGGAGGACTATCCTGTCCATACCTATCCAAGGTCTGCAGACCCTTAGGAGAAGCACGGCTGGTGCCACAGCCAGGCAGAGCTCATGGGCTCGCAGCCCAGGCACATGGGAGGGACAAAGCAGCTTGGCTGCAACCTGTGTGCAAGACAGCACAAGCACACAAGGGAGGACACTTGCAGTGATGTGAAAAAAAAGCTAGCCCACGGAGAACTTGAGAGTCATTGACAACCAGCTGGTCACTGCATGCTGGTTGGGACCAGTTCCCACAGAGTTCCTAAACAGTTTTTCTAACAGGAAAGCAAAGTTAATACCTATTTTTGCCAAACATCTTAATTGAAAAAGGAAGAAACATCAGTTTTACAGATAGTTCATCCAAGTATGTTCTTCCCTGAAAAGCACATATTATCTGCATCCTTTGAGATGAGTCACCAGTGTCCTGCTATGTCTGGAGAGCAAACAAATTGAAGAGCCAAACCTGTTTCTGGGCATCAGGGAGCAGACAGTTGCTAGAGAGATACTTTAGTACTGGCACAGGTTACCAAAGGAGTCTGTGCAATTCCCATCCTTACAGGGTTTTAGGAACAAATTAAACAAACAGCTGCCAGAAATCATAGGCTGGTATAAATCAGGAAGAAAGGACCGTATTTCACAATCTCTTATGGTTCTATACAGCTGTGAAGGACCTTTCAGGAGGACACTTTACTTACATTATCAGCCACAAGTGAAAAAAAAAAAAACAACACCCCATTTTTTGTTAATTTACTGTCACTCGGAGCACACAAAAATAACTCTGAGTAATTATTTCTGCTGCCACACAGAAATCAGGTTCATGGAACAAGTTTTCATCCAGGACTTGCCTACATTAGAGTATGTTGCTACCTTCCTGTGTAGTAACTCACTATAGTGGAAGAACACAACATATGTTAGCAGACCTGGCCTCCAACCAGTCCTAAGTTGAGCATTTGAGATTCTGGGCAATTTCAGCAATTCAAATCCAAAAAAAAGAAAAAAATTGTATCTTTTAGAGTCTAATTGACAAGGCAGCCTTATTAGCAGGTATGACTAAATATGACCTTCTGCACAGAAAAAGGTCCTTGGTTTTGTTAATTGGTTCATGATGCACTAAAGCCTTTGGACCATGATGTATTTGTGTAGTAGCTGGACAATTACAACATCAAGGATTTTGATTAAATATTTGCAGGATCACTTGACCCTACAGATGTTGTCAATATTCAAGATCTGTAATTATAAACTAACAGAAATGGAATCACATTGCCAGCAGTGCATGTGGAATATATGACCATATATGATTTACGATAACTGTAAAGTAGCTTGAGTTATAAACAGTTCGTCTAAAATTGTTCACTGGAACTCAACCCCAAATTATTTTTCCTTTGCATTTATTGGTCACCTGTTTCTGCCAACATAAGGATATTATGGGGGAAAAAAGTGATCAGCTGCTTAAAAGGTGGTTTGCATAAAGATTTTTGCAATGAAAGGCTGTTGATATTGCACCCTGGCTTCTACAGAAATAAACCTGTGAGGTTTTTCATCATAACTCCTGTAATGACTCAAATGTGAGTAGTAAGAGATGAAACTAGCAAGAAGTCACAAATATTATTTAGGTTTTGTGTGATCAGTCTAATCTGAGAGTCTACATGCTGGACTTCTAACAGAGACCAACACTGACTTTTCATGAAAAAGTCATAAAACCAAGTGATATTTTGCTGTAATTCAGAACTGGGTGGCAGATATGCTTAGAAAACATAGTTGGAGAAGCCTTCATATGGGCTTGGCTTGCTCTATTGACTTACTTACCAGCTTAATGTGGACATACCATGACCTGCTTACTTAATAAATTAATAATTTTCTTAATTAATAAATAAATTGCACGTTACAATAGAGGGAAAGCCCACACAGTGGGATATTGTGTATAATAGGTAACTGATGAAACTCAACAGGAAGTCTACAGGAAGCCCTGCAAGCCAGATGGGGAGGAACAGAGACATCCATGAATATAGTCAGATTTTTGTGATAGCTTAGTGGCATGAAAAGTAACCTTAGTTCATTTCTTCCCCCATCTCCCTGAGTCTTGGCATTCAGAAATTCTCATTCCTAGTCTTTCAACCTGTTCACAGTACATGGCATATGGTTTTTTATGCAGCAGTATATAATCTCTGTTATGGAATGCTGTAAGTTCCTTGTCACAGAAGGAGTGGCAACCTGGAGATGCAGGGGGCCACACCTTCTCTGGGGTAAAGAAAAAAGCCGAAAGAACTCATCCATCCTACAGCTCCTGCCTTAGGAAATATCCTTTTAAGGGAGAGTTGTGGAACTGAAATGGTCCAACTACACAAAAAAATAGTATCATGAGTAAAAGCTGAAAGAGTGGGTGTGTTTGCCAGCCATTGCTGAACTAAAGATAGAAGGCTTTGCTTATGCATTGACCCAGAAGATCTGAATACATGAAAAGAAGGCATTTTCCACTGCCTACAAAAGGAGAAATTCTGGAAGAAGGGCTTGATGCCAAATATTTTTCTAAGCTTGGTGTGTCAGAAGGGCTCTGGCAAGTGCTTTTAGAAAAACAGCTCATGTTTGCACATGTTCACCAACCTTTTTGGGAGACAGTTTCTTCAGACTGCCAGTTGGGTTGTGCTTGGCACCTGAGACGTTTTACTGGAAAATACAACATGTTTTTGTTGCTGTAGAAGGTAGTAAGGTTTACAAAATGTATGTTTTGGTCTGAGGAAAAACAGTGGAAGTGCATGACTGGGGACTTCAAGTAGAAAGAGCTGACACTTCTGGCTAAAGCTAAACAAGTAAAAGTATAAACTCTCTCGAATGAAAATAACACACTTTGAGAAAAATGAACACTGAGGAATATGAGCAGATTACAGTACAGCTGAGGGCATCACAAACTTGTTCAACTAACAAGGAAATGGAATAAAGTCTTAATGGAATCATGAACTATATAAGGACATTTGTGCATTATTTAGCTTAAAAATAGTGTTTCTGATTCACTAGGGAATACAGGTCTTGTAGCTTTGGTATCAGGAGTTCAGGTAGCTATTCAAGACTGACCCACAGCCTACCATACATACAGAAATTTTTGAAAAGATAGGGATGTTTGCCTGTGCCTATGCGAATATTTCATACCACGCTGCAACTTTGCACTAGGAAAGGTTTTTTAGAAATTAGAAGCTGCAAAGCAATACAAACACAAAGCTGCCTTGACTGGAAGCAACAATCTCAAGTCTATCTTCATGTTAGCCCTAAAGTCGCCACACAATTTCCTTCCTAATTCTATCATAGGGCCCAGTCACCTCACATATCTCTAGGTTGGAACATGCCCTTGAGCTGTGACTTTGTGTCAACTGTGTCAGCAGACAAGTTCCAAGGTTTTACCTGTTGCTGTAATTTTTATGGTGGGCTACTTTGAGTTAAGGATTACACTAACTGAGAAAGCCTTGTTATGAATATGAGGCCTTGTATGAATTGAGGTCTGAGACCTGCTTGGATTTGGACAGTAAGAAGGCCAAGGGCTATTGCAGTACAAAGACCAGGAAAAGTAGGAAAAGTAGGAAAAGTCACATGCAAAATTCTCCTCTGTTAAGATCACTATAAGGATCTCTTGTCATGTGAGACTCAAATCTAACCAAGTTGTAGATTTTTATGCATAATGCAGCATCTGTCTTGACTGATCTCCTCATTTCCAATTTCACTTAAAAACACATGTCTAATCTGTTTGAATTCTCAGTTGCACAATCACTGGGATCCGTCTGGCAGACTGCTTCTAAGAAATTCAAAAGCCCGAGTATCGCCTGTATGGCGCCTGCATGTTCCTCACGCGGTGCCCAAGGACAGTGCCATGGATAATGCCAAAGCAAATAGCTGTGGAAGGGCTTTGACATTCTTTGTATAGATCAGCAACACATCTTCTGGTATAATTTGCTGTGGTCACAATTGCAACATTCTTTTTTTATGCAATTGTAACACAACTGATCTTTTGAATTTGTGGCTGGTCAGGAGGGATCCCTTCACAAGCAGTGGGGAAGAGAGCTGGGCAAACATAGAATTGTAAAGGCATGAGTCAGCGGTGATCTTTCATGTACAGTAATAGTGAAAACTTGAACTGGATGTATTCTCATAACTATGTTTTCTAAAATTTTCCCTAAGGGTGGAAAACCCCTAAATGGGAGGACCTGCTCTTTCACAGACACATGTTTAAAGGCAGGAACCTAATTTACATATAAAAGTACATGCATTATGCATCGATTTTGTTTATAGCCTAATTCTCCAAGTTGAGCACACAAAACAATACCCAGTCATCAGATAACTCAAGACCTGGGCTCCGATCCCCAAAGCTAGATTAGAAGGTTAAATATGTTAATGGGATGAGTTAAATATGGGACATGTACATGTCTCATGGACAAAAAGTGCTTGTCATTAAAAGACCATATACAGGAGTAAGACTATAAAATGGGATGAACTGGGGATCCAGGTCCAGCAGCAGAAGGCTACAGCTGTCTTCTCTAAGACTTACTCTCCAGCAGTCCTCATCCATTTGTAATGACTGAGAAGCTCCAGAGCTTTTCAGACTTGCTCCAGTACGTGACTTTCCTACATCATTATCATCATAATGTAATCATCAGAGATACTGCATTAACATCAAGTTCTTAATGAGGAAATCATATAGCTTAGAGCAACCAAACCCTAAGGACTTTGCACACCCTCAACCTTCCACCTGGGCTGTGGAAAGTCTTGGTTTTGTTTTCCTGCCAGCCTGACCACTGCCATCCCAAGTACACACGAGCAATTTGTACAACAGGTACGTGAACAGGTCCTGACCATGCACCATGCAACCATGAGGCAAAAAACCTCACCACCAAAGGTAGGATTTCTGGCCTTCAGCTCACAGCTGAGAATAAAGCTGTACTCACAGGATTCTCCTGAAGTTTTCCTATCCACAGCTGAGGTCAGCCCACAAGACCTGCCTCAACACCTGCTCCAACAAGTGTACCCGTGAGACTATCTAGCACCACTAAAATTGTCTCTTCAGTGGGAGGAATGCTTGTTTGCTCATCACATGGCAAATACTCACAGAGCTTTCCTTCCAGCCTTCAAAATGTAACACACCACTCATAGTGAAGTGCTACATTTTCTATTTCCCTGCATTTGATCTTCCTCACGTGTCTTTTTTCAAACATGGCCTTTGTTGGCTTTACCTCAATATTGAAAATTTTGGATGTGTTGCTACAACACAACAGCATCCCCAAAATTAATGTGTTTTCTTATTCTCAGATTTTTCCCATGCCCTGTAATCTTACTCACATTTTTTCTTTTTTTTTTTCTTTTTCTTTTTTTTTTTGGCCTATATAAGCACCTTTGGAAATTAATAGATACTACATGCTTTGCCCATGAGTAATTTTGTAAGGGGGTTTGAAAATCTTGGGACAAACTATTCTTAGTTAGCAGATGATACTATGGCATATTCTTTATAACAGGTACATTTCCAGTGCCATGTGTTTCATCTTAGCAGGTTATCAGACTCTGTTTAAGGAATTATTCTGAAAAAAAAATGTACGTAGCACAATCCTGCAGCTTTCTGCTCAAAGTGGTAGGTAAATTATATCAACAGAGATAGTAAATGGATAGTTTACTTTTTCATAATATTTTCTCTTATAAGAGCAAAAATTTCACACCATCTAGGTCAGCATTTCCCATAGGGCCAAAACACAATCCTGAAAATTCTGTGAATTGCTGAGGATATTAAACAGTCAAGATAAGATTACAGAGAAACAATACAGCCATTTTGAGCTGAGCTTTCCCACAGTGAAAGGTTCAGTGAGGCCCAGCTGGTTGTTTTGACTTCAGACACTGACTCAGGGATTGGAAAGTTGGACACCAAGGGTGGAGTAGAGAAATTATTTGGCAGGCAAAAGGAAAAAATTAACCTTTTTCAGTCCACATGCTGCGTACTGCAACTACCAGTCACTGCAGGATCTAAAACCAGTTAGCTTCTGTATATATCTGGTTTAGTAGCATGCAAGGGATTATAATTCTTCATTTTTCTCCTCCTTTGTTTGTATTCTGTCTTAAACCGGAGGCCTGGAAGCAGCTTATGTACACTGTGTATTTTAGGGGGGCCCAATCCTGTTGAAATGTCTCAGCACCTTGGCAGAAGAACAGCTATTTTGTTTCCTTCCTAACGCGGTACAGCATTTCCTCACTTCTGCTGCTTTCCTGAACCAAGCATGATGGATAACACATGGAGGTGCACTCAGAAATGCAGGCACGCTCCTGGCAGATAACTTGACTGTTGCTTCTGGCTGGCTCTGGAGCGAGAGACCGGGGCACAAGGGGAAGTGCCCCCGCTGGGAAGGGCCGACGGCAATGCCGGGAGCAGCGGAGAGCTCTGGCAAGCCTCCGGAGAGCGGGGCAGCTGCCGGAGCCCGGCTGGGGCTGCGGGGAGGAGGCTGGAGCGGGGACAGCCGCGAAGGCGAGCGGCGAACTCCGCCGTGCCCTTCTCGCTGGCTGGAGAGCATCTGGGTGTCACAGCTGCGTGCAGGGCTGCTGCTGTACCCGCAGCACACACCACCGAGCAGGAGGCGAGGAGACACCTTGCCGCTGATTTATAGGCATCGCTTTGTTGTGCACTCCTGGTGCCTGCGGGATTCTGCTGACTTTACGCTTGCTTAACTCCCAGTAAGATCAGCAGCAACTTTGCCTTCATTGAGATCATAATCCCAGAGCCTCCAAGAGGGAATATCAACAGACAGTGCCAAACCACTTGGTATTCTGTGTTTAGAAGGCTGCACAGGCTGGTGTGTACAGCAGAGGAGAGTAATTCAGGGTGTATTTATTGCTGTAGCGTGACTCTCACAGGGCCATCCAACCTCCTAGTGCTTTGGCTTGCCCAGCTGGGGAACACAGGCTATGATGGGGGTGAATTCCCATTTGGAAAGGGTGTTGAGATACTTCAGAGAGGCAAACAAATGTTTCTACAGAGTTATTGTTCTCTGAAGAGAATTATTACTTTTACAACTGAGAACTATCAGCTTTAAACAGAGATTTCTGTCTTAGCCTCTCTCTTCTTGCAAGTGAAGTATTTTTTTTATACTGAGGAAGCCTCAAAGGCATTATTAGTAACATGTTTTCTTTCCTCTTTCTAAAATCCCACTTTTCAGTTTTCTTTCACTATCCCATCTCAGGTTAGTGACTACTGACAAATACTATCAACACATCTCGACAAAGAATAAAGTTCTGTCTAGAGCCATTTCACTCCCTCAAACATGTTGAACTAAGAAAGCTAAAGGGGAAGTGGGGGTGGGGGAAGAAAGAGAGAAATGAGAAACATTTCCAAACATAACATAAAAGGTCTTGCCTTAAGACCATGGATTTCCTATTTGGTACTTTCAAAGAATGCGTCTTTAGTTCTCTTTGGCTGTGTGACCAACAGTTGTGGGGTGTGTCTGTGGTTTTCTTCTCTTCACAGTAACTCTATTGTTCAGAAACTGCAGCCAATTTATGGAAAGAGGTGGAATGTTTATGTAACTTACTTTGCTTTAGACAAGAAATAAAAAAAAATTTTTTAAAAGAAGGCTGGTGGAGGAAGGCCAGTCAAAACAGGATTTTTCTTCCTTTCTGGACACAGATGTTGGGAGGGAAAAAAACAGTTCTGTCTTCGTGTTAAGCTAAATAGCATTTCCATTTTTAGATGCTTTTTTAATTAAGTAGGTCAGAAAAACAAAATCAGACCTTAGATTAGTGCTATAATTTACTTGTTTCAAAATGTGCCATGTTTGAAAGTTACTCTGTTGACATGCTTACAACACCATAAACTGAGAAATAGATATATTAGGGTCAGATGATACCACTGTTGCCTAGACTGCTGTGTCCCAAACATATAGTTGGCAAATATTGCTAGACTGCAGATGGCAAGTGTCTCTTCATAACTAGACTAGAGTTTCCTGCTATTTTCAAATTAGCTGAGCTACAAATACAATTTGCTAATTGCAAACCAAAATGAGGTAGCCAAAAGAACAAGCCTTCTTATTTATGTGTGCCCACTGCCTGTATTGGAAAAGTGGACAAGTTAGGATCACTGAATTTCTGCCTTTTCTATCCAGTGCCCTAACGCCTTGTTTGAACTCTTCTTTAAATGCAGTACCTATCTAAAAGCTTTAGGTCAAACTCAGCTTTCTAAATGGACAAAATTTTGATTTACTTCAGAGTTTTTGGTTAAAAAAGAAGGATCTTTAAAGCTTAGGGCATCCTCAGGTGGACTTTCATGAGCTTGAATTTGTTAGGTTGGGCCTGACCTGAACCAGGCAAATGCAACTCACCTGAAGCCAGCACATCAAAAATATCTCAAAATGAGGTTTTGAATGTAAGAAACAATTTCCAGCCATCTCTCAGCACCATCACAAAACATATCCTCCTCAAATCTTAGCGCCACCAGCATGAAACCAAGTGGGCATGCAGCCAGGCTGTGCAGGCACCAGTACTGGCAAGACAGGGCTGCAGAGTCTAAACTCAAATTTTAGTCTTCATTTCAGACATACACACAGAAGTCTCACAAAAAAAAACCAACATGGAAAATATTATAAATAGAAAGCAGAATGGAGTTAGGTGGCTCAAAAGCCTGAGTGAATGCAGTGTTCTCTTAAGCCACAAAAAATACAGAGCTTGAGAGACACTGAGGAAGCTGCCCCTGCCAAAATATTTCAGCCTTGACAGGGAGAACAGTTTCTGGAGGAAGACTTTGTTTCTATAATTATCTGGTCCTTTGCCTCACTAAGACCACCAGTTTATTGCATTGGGCCAAAAAAGGCTTCTCCTGCGCCAGGAATATTCAGGAGTTTCCACCCAAGCCCAACACTCAGGTGGCAGAAAACCCTTAACCTATTACCAAACTCATAAGCCTTTCAATTGCTCTGGAAGGCAGGGCTGCCCCAGCATGAGCGAGGGATGGAAATTATTCCAGCAACTTTATTCAAGTATGCAGAGAGTTTATTTGACCCAACGGGCCAGATCGAGCTGTGGTTGCGTTACCTCCTCGCCAACTGCAACAGAATTGCACAAGCATGAGCGGAGCCTGGTCCAATAACAAGTAATTTGCCATATGGAAGCTACTGAGCAGACATCTGCAGGACACTGGAAGTGCTTTTCTATATACAGTGCTGAGTGCTACAGTTGCGCATTCCACAGAGACTCAGTTTGCAAAGGGAGAGAAATGAAACATTATTTGGGGTTCTGGCTTCTTGGCCTTGAAAACTGAAATCTGAAAACAATTAAAGCCCAGTGCCATACCAAATCAGTTATGCAGCCATTCCTGGATTTTCCCATGGAATTTTTACATAAGAATTAGAGTGTATTCGCTGCAAACTTAAACAGACGCACAAAGAATTGTGATGGTCAGAGGCAGGCCAGTTTATAGATGAGTTTTGGGAGTTTTTGAAAACACATGTAAAAATCAAAGGCATACTGAAACACACTGCTAAAGATTACTAGACATTTGACGACAGCTCACTCATTAAAAGCTCTATCTATCTACAGCTTGACCCTGAGAGATGGTTTTCCACACCCGCCCATTCAGGCATTGCTGATCTTCTGTGTCACTGCAGATTTCCCTTTCAAGCCTGCCTTGAACACATTGTCCCACAAACTGGGACACTGGAAATACCCTTCCCAACTCTCTTGGAACACCTTTCAGTTGTGGCATTGCTGGGGGATGGAGCAAGCCGTGTGCTTTTTCAAGGAATGAGCAACCTTTGATGGTAGGTTGGCCGCTGTCCAGGAACACACAACGAAGAGGCTCCCTGCAGCTTTCTCAGCTCTTTGTGCCCGTGTAGCAGCTGGGCAAAATCTGGCCTCACAATGGTGTGTCTGTAATGATACCACCAAATCCAGTCCTAGCAGGACTAGGGAAACACCATCCAACTGGAGGTCAAATTTTGAATTACAATGGTGCCCTCCAGTCTCTAAATATCTGAATCAGCTGCTTCCCCCTTCACTCAGAGCACTGTAGCTAATGTTTCTTTATCCCATTTGAAGTCTAATTGCCTTGAAAGAAGGGGTTTTCTGTGATTCTTTCAGAAAAGTGAAACTTTTGCCCATACAAGAGTGAAAAAGACAGCATATCCACCAGGCAGAAAAGTCAGGCAATCACGTCTCTTCAGTCTGCCTTCATTGCAGGAGACCTGATGCAAACTTCTAGTGAACACAGCTGTGCAAGTATAGATCTCTGATTATTCCCTGTTGATGCATATTATTCTCTTATCTAGCCCATTCATGGGTACCAAACCCTCGTTAAAACTCACCAGATATATTGACAGATTACAACTGATCTGCAGAAGAGTGTTGGAGGCAGCTTCACCCAGATCTGAGATGTGGATATAGAGGTGGGAAGCAGAGAGTCACCGTGGTGGTCTGGGGAGGGGGAAAAAACCAACCAAAAAAAGCTTTTCCATTTTGTGTCTTTTATGGTTAACTCAAAGCCTTTCTTTCATTGAGCCAAGTGTTGTCATAATTTTCACTGCATTAATCTCTAGAGTTCAAATCCCTTTTTTAACATGACACTTTGGATGTGACATGACAAGTGTTAATATTCATTATTCTACAAAGCTATAAATATCCTGAGGTATAGCAACTCCCTGCAAAGGACAAGACCAAAATTATTTCCTCAGCCCTGTGCTTACATTCAGATCTTCGTCACAGATACTGTTTTTCACATACTGAAATGCTTTTGTTGCACTTATTTTGCCACTAAAATTTGCTCACATACTTTTATTTTAATGGATTCTTGTAAAGTTAAATTAAAATACTCAGTCAAACTTTCCAGTTCACAGTAGGCAACTTGCACACACACACTGACATTCAGCCTATACATCATTATCCTGTTGCAGTGCATGAAGAAAAGTAGTCATTTCAGAAGCTGCTGGAGTTTCCCTACCGAATTTTTCCTACAGATGTTTTTTCTAGCAAGATCTTACTTGCAAAGTGTTTTCCCATCAGAGGCTTGCCAGGTTTTTGGGGCAATGCTGAACAAAGGTCTTACCACCTTTGTAACACTAAACAGTATTTAGTCTCTTTCATAAACTTGATAGCCTGTAAATATGAGATGGTCCACACCCTCTGCATTCCTATGTCACATACTAACAGCCTCTTCTTTAATTACAAGGTGTGGCATTTCTGGACAAGAGACAGCTAATCCTTCAGACGTGTGTGTTATTTACATTTACCCTAGAATTTCTCCTTTATGCAAAGCTTTGGCTCTGAAACTGCAAAGGTTAAGCCACAGTGACAAAACCTCTAGCTCATGGCCACACTTTGATGCCATTTTTAATATTCTAGTTTACTAATGATTAAGTAGAAGTGTTCTGAACATAAAGCATCCAGATCTAAAAGCTGGGAGGTATTTGGATCCAAGTTTGGTTCATGTTGGTATCTGTTACAAAACGCAACCATCTGCAAAACTTCAACAGCAGCCCAAGTTAACATGTTACTTTAAACCATGCTCAACTGCAGCTGTCTTGATGAATCGCTAATTAGAAAGGAAAAACACTAAAGCTCTGCGTTTCTTACGTAAAACACAGTTGGAAGACGGGCTGGTGAATAACTAGTTGGTGCTTTCGGCCACTACAGGTGGGACAGCAGCATGGCCCAGGTGGGACAGCAGCATGGCCCAGGTGGGGGCACCAATTCTGGCAGGAGCCTGCGAGCCCCCGGCTCTGCAGTCCGGCTTCACTGGGCTCAAGCGGGCCGGGAGACCGGGCCCAGCCCCACCAATCCAGCAAGGCTCGGTGCCAGCCTCGTCGGCTCTGGTAGCTGGGGCTCACCTTGCCCGTGGCTGCCCAGGGCCGGGGAGGGCCCCTTCCCTCAGTGGGGCGGCCGACGCTCCTCCTGGGCCTCTGCCCACCCCGTGCTGGGCTGTCTCCTCACCTCTGTCCAAGCCTGTCACCCACAGCGCTTCCCACATCCCACAGCTTCAGGAAATCCAAAAAGCCTCAGTGCCAGCCTTCCTCCAGCCACATATGCCTCCTCCCTGCCTTTCCCTAAAATATTCTCCTGTTCAAGAGCTTCTCTCTTGCTGCCATTTTTTCACCCCAGGGATAAAAACACCCTCCCTTTCTTCCTCTCAGCTATGAGAAACTCCAGCTGAGTGTCACCTTCCCTGGGGTACAGCAGCATGGGCCATGACTGACCAGGAATGGGAGAGAGGGACTGACTCGATGGCAAGTTGTGACTTCTGAAGGAAGAAGATTTCTGACCCTGGCCATGCACACAGGTGACAAAAGTTCCCTTTAAACATCCCTCTCCCTCCAGTGGACCCATCCCAGGGCACAGCTGGGATCCAGACAAGATGGTAGCACCTCAGGAAAAGTGTGTGAGGAAAATTATAAGGTGCCCTGCAGACACCCCGGTCTGAGAAGGAGGTTCTGCAGGTGCTGAAGCAGAGACTCCTCTGTGGATACACCCATGCAGGACTGGAGAGGACCTACACCAGAGCAGGGGAGTAGATGAGGAGGAATGTGTGTCACAGAGGAGCCATTCCAGACTGGCCACAACCCTCATTTCCCACCCCCTGCACCTGGTGGTGGAGGGAGGAAGAGGCAGACAAGTTGGGAGTGAAGTTGTGCCTTTAAAAGAGGGGTAGAAGGTGCTGTTTTTTCTTTTTTTTCCTCACTGTCCAATCTATTTTAATAGATTATAAATTAATTGTCCTCATGTCCAGTCTGCTATCACTGTAACAGTAACTGGTAAGTGATATCCATCTTTTTCTTGATCTGTGAGCTTTTCTTCATCTTATTTCCTCCTGCTGACCTGTTGAGGAGCAGGAGTGAGAGGATGGCTAAGTGGGCATCTGGCAGCTGGCCACGGTCAACCCACCACAATCATAAACTGGAGAAACCACAGGAGAGACAGAAGAGAGAGCAAGGACAAGAAGAGAACAGAGTTACCCTGACACTGCAGTCAAGATCTGGTGCTCCTGATGCTTCATGATGAATTGTGCCATTATCTGAGGATTGCCCTGGACACAGAGCCCCACTTCAACATGCGCTCATCATGAGGTTGAATTTGTGGGTTTGGAAGTTAGTTAGTTAGTTGGCAAAGGGAAGGTTATCCCTGTCTCCTACCCAGAGACAGCCTTCTTAAATAACACAGGATATTTCCTGAAACATTCCAGGAAATGTCCACTGAAGAGAAGGATCGTGAAAGAAATCAGGAATGGCACAGCTCAGTACGACACAGCATAAATGGAAAGATGGTACAAAGGCATCCCTTTCTGGGGCCAAAACAGTACAAAATATTGGGTTGGGTTTTAGCTTATAACTTTTTCCAACCAGTATTATCTGTTGGCAGATGCAGCATTACTATGCTAATGCACTCCTCTGGCCTTTCTATCTAGGACTCCTTTAGCTTGACTTCCAATTACACTGCTTAAGAATGCCAGGTAAGCACATAAACTGCTTCTGCTCCATGGCTGAACACAGCAGAAAATTAATGGAAAAAGAAGAAACACCAAAGGAAGATCCATCTCTGGACATGGCCCATGCAAAATGTAACTTGCCATAACACAGCTCCAAAAGGCACTACTAGCAAAATACCCTGGCATGTTACAGCATCCTCCCAACTTGTATAAAAGCTGTTTTATTGCTGATCTCAGTTTACTCTATTCCCAGGCATAACTGAATAGTGGGGTTTTTTATGGGTCATCTGACCTCTCCAGTAAGTGTTCTGGGCTATCATTAAGGCTGGGTAAGGCAAAGTTCTTACTTTTTTTTCTTTATTCTTTTTTTGCAGAGCTGCTTCCTAGCCTTTTATCAGATGATCTGCAGAATGATATGCAGAATGATATGCAGTACGTCTCCTGAAGCAGTCTGTGGTTAACTGACTGGTTATTCTTCCTCCTGAAGCCACCAGAAATGAGTCAGGGGCTGGGGAGGGTGGATGGTATTATCAACATTGCACTGTGTCCAAAAACGCAGCTGCCTCAGCTCCTCCATGCCTCCCCTTTGCACTCAAAAAACAACAATGGGAAAAAAAAGAACCCACATGCAAAACCCACTTGAAAACTTCAGTTCATGAAGTTTCTGGGTGAAAGCAAAACCATCTGAACTCAAAATTACAGTCTTCATAAGCAAAACTGCTTCCTTCCTCTTCCTCCAGCTTCAACTGCTTCCCATGCTTGACACAGTGAAAAATCCCATGAGAAACTCATCAGTTCATACCCGGGAACTGCTCATATTACAAATATGCATAATCTGGATGCAAGAGATCATCAAGACATTAGTACATTCTTGAACCGTATCCTGTCATTTCCACTGTGGGAAGCACAAAGTATCAACTTTTATGCAAAAACCTGGCTTCTTTCATCTGGCCTGCATGTAGTGAACATGGAATACTAAGTTTGCGAGGGAAGTCAGTTACCCAATTTGTCAGGACCCTCTGGTAATGTATCAAGAAAAAGGGAATTATTGATAGAAATGTTCAGAAAGTTTTGGATAAGTTAAGAACAGGGCAGGCTTCGTTGCTATTGTGGTTGCATAAGGACTAGTCCATTCATATGGAAAAGCACTATCAGGGAGAAGACCAGGTTAAAGAAAACCAGAGGAAGAGTGATGTGAAGCTGGTGCCGAAATAAAGGAGGGAAATGGAAACTCTAATGAGAAGTTACTTGTCCATGACTGAAGTCAGAGAAGGAAGGCAGCAAATTTCAGAGAAATGTTTCAATTCATGACTCAGTTACATGACCCAGCACATTTATCTTCCCTATGTCCTTCCAGTCCACTGTTGGCAGCCCTTTTGCCACCACCACATTCTCCAATTTACAGGCAACATCCAGCAATGGGCCCTTGATCAGGAGGGAGAACACCAGTGCTATTTGCTTTCCTTTGCACCTGCTCCACAGCTGAGGAAGAGCAACAGGCCACAGCTCATCCGACAGTTCATTGCTTGGGAACCCATCAGCCTAAAACTCAGTCTTATTTCTGGGATACTCTAAAAGTCTACAACCAGCAGAGTGATGTAGTAGTAATTGCAGAAGTAATTGCTGTGCAAGCCTACATAGTACCACGGGGTTGCTAACAGATCCATAACCTTTCAGAGCGACAAAACTAAATTATCACAGCTGCCCCTACCTCCTCAATGCTTTGCAGGTCACAAATCAGAGGTAGCATTTCCTGTAGCTCCAAGTGGTCTGAACTCTATTCTGGCCTCTCTTGTCTTTAGTGCACCCAACTCCTAAACTCTGCACTTGAAATGGTGGGGAAAGATACAAGGGAAAAAGAGTGTAAGGTAAAAACAGCGTAAGGTAAAATCAGCCTCTGTTTACAACCTTGCATTCAAAGGTTCAAAGCTCTTTTCAATTGCTAGTCACTGTCACTTCTCTGGAAAAGCACCCATCTCTGATTCACTGTCTGTATTTCTTGGCAGCAGCTACTACAGTGGCACAAGGCAGAAACAGAGAAGTTGTGTTTCAGATCTGCCCGTTGTAGAGACGCAAAATTTGGACCTGGATCCAAATTTCTGCCTGCAAAATTGTGGCTCCAAGCCCACTGGCTGGTGTAATTTTGGATGAAAACTCCTGTGTTTGTCCTCTTCTGGAGAGTATAAATTTTCACTAGTTAGACAGAGGCTTAACAAATGGTCTGAGCAGAGATTTCACAATGAATATGTGATGATTAACTGTAGGATCACAGAGGTTAAAGATGGGGAAGAACTATTAGATCGTTGCAGCCCTATGGCAGTTGCAGAGTTGTTGTCTGCAGTGTCTCTCTCCCAGCACCTTGTTCAGGCTAGTTAAGTGGCTCAAGTAAAGGCTCTCCCAGTTTTTTTCTGGAGGCTGTTCCAAGCTTAAGCAGATCTTGCTGATATTTACTTGATACTTAATTTCATCTTGCTCCATTCTATAGCCAAGAGCCATCTTAAATAGTACTCTTTCCCACTGGTGTCTTTGTGTTGCTGTTTTCCGCCCTTACGTCACTTTGTAAATTCACATCTGTTTTTCTGTTTTCTTTTCCTGGGATCAAGATCAGCAGAGACTAAATAGCACACTTCCATGTATGCTATGCCCTCTCCAACCTTCATTAAACCTATCTAGTCTTTCTTCAAGACGACACTGAATTTCTGCTGTTTGACTCATCATGTCATTTTCTGCTCCTTCTTTTGACTCTTCATGAGGTGCCAACATGACAGAGAGCAGGACCCACCAATTAGTAAGATATAAAGATACAAGAAAGGCTTTCTCAGGATAATTGTCTTTGACAGCTTAGTACAGCAGTAGATAGATGCAGACTTGACCTGAGGCCAATTCAGGCCAGTTCCTGCTCTGATTTGGATCCCTGAATTTTTTACTCTGCATCCTGGGTTTAGGCATAAAGCACCGCAGCTGGTGCCAATGAAAGGAGGTTTGATTCAGTCGTAATGTACAAAGCAGCACGCTGCCACTAACTCCAACTCACCAAGGCTGAGAAAAATACATTCCTCTCTTCAAGTCATGTTAATGGAATATTTTCTACTGGATCAGGATCAAACATTATAAGGTAGACATTGTCTAATATGGAGAAGGATGTGGCTGAACAAATGCCAGAGTGAACAGTCCTAATGACCCTCACTTTAAGAAGCCCAGAGACAAGACAGAACAAGGCCAGGGCTCCAGGAAACAGCCCAGCACAGAATGTGTGCACACATGTGCGTGTCCTCCAACAAGCTACACCCAGCCTCCCTGGGGCACGCCAAACAGAGCCTCCCGCTGCCTGCAGGCAGGCAGCTCCGCAGAGGTTTCAGGTTCCCATTCAGAGAAAATGACAGTGTAGCAGCTACACACACAGCTTTAACTCCAAATGCCATCACAAATGCAAGTGCCTGGTGTTGATCCCAGCACTTCTAAATTTTCTGAATTCCCTGCTTACTGAAGGGTGAAATTAGACTCACGCTCAGAACTTCCAGCTTGCGGAAAGCAGCTCAGAGCAGGTAGCGGAGAGTATGGTGCACGGAGAATAAAAGATGATGATTGTGGGTGCAGAGAAATATATTCCAGCAACACAGACTTTGTTGTAGTAAAGTTCAGACTGGGAATTTGCATATGGAAATTCTTTATGAAGGTACTCTCATTAACAACCTGAATTGCACTCTTAAGAGATTACAGCAGTTAGGGAGAGGTAAATGAGCTCTGTCAAAACAGGAGCAGCTCTAAGTGATTCCCCCAAAGCAGGATCAGGGCATGCACCACGGCAGACTTCCTCCATATTCTGGCACTGGCTAAGCAAATTGTGGATGTGTTTCTCTTCTGCTTCAAAGCAGAGGGTCTGGAAGCAGTTCTTGTCCAAAGATGTGGAGTCTGAAAGAATTTGAGTCAAAGCACTGTTGATGCAAAGCAAAAAAAGAAAAAGCTCTAAGGCTGAAGTTCAGACACCACAATCACCTCCATTTCCCAGGTTCAAAAGCATGGGAGATGCCCCTTAACAGCCTCTGAGGACCAGAGAGACTTCAGGAGAAGCAGAGCAGGCGCAGGAGGGCTGAACCATGGGGTCACCTGCAGCAGAGGACTGTGCCAAAGATGCATCTTCCTGTCAGAGCAGTTACCTTTGGATGCTGTGTAGCTGCATCTCTGGAAGCCCTAGCAAGACTGCAGCTCTTCTTCAGACAACAATATGAGAACCATAAGGCAGCTGTTTCTTTTCCAATAAGTCTCACTCTCAAACATGAGCAGATCTTTCAAGCAGAGTTTTCATGTCTCAGATAAGTCAGATCCCAAGACAAATGGACAGTCAGAGAGGACCCCTTAGCATCCACTATGGGACTGGGCATGGAGGCCCCTCATAATGTACAGATTTGGCTGTCACCAAACAGTTCCAAATATTTGCCAAGTCTTGGAGGACCGAGAAGGTGCATACAGATATACCTACCAAAAAGTCCATGTACAGAAAGCCCTGATTTTTCTAATCTTCTCCCATTTCTCAAGAAAGGTTTTTCATGCCTTACAGACCTCTGCAGTATTGGCCTGAAGGAAGTACAGTGGGTCCAGCAAGCATCAAGGGTTTATAGTGCTGCAGCTAACTGCTCTCACTGCCCTCAAAAACTTTTCAATCCTGCTTAATTTATCTTCCTTCAGTTAATCTCTGAGGAGGAAGAAATAACAGCTACATGGGTGTCCTGGTACGGTATGTGGCCCAGCAGATCTCCTCTGACAAGCCTTGCCCAAAGGGTCTGCCCCTGTGCCAGCTTACCGATATTACTGGAGGTGTACCAGCAATTACGTGCCCATCCTCTGCTCAGTGTGGCATGCTTTGCTTGAATTGACCACACTTCTTATGAAAGAGTGAAATTAGGATGGGAAAAGTCATAGAGCCTGTTCTTCCATCTAAGCAGTGTAGAGCTGTAGGAAATGGGCACTGTGGATGGATGTGGCTGATGATGCTGCATGGTTGTTACAGAAAGGAAGAGCTGAGTTTCTGAAGTGCTAGAAACAGGCTGAGAGAAAACAGACCTGGTGGTGCCTTTACAAGACTCAGAGTAAGTACCATCGCAGAGCCTAGGAAAGAGATTTTTCACATGTGGGACACACTGTATTTATCATGGACAAAGAAGACTGTCCCCAGGGTCTGTGGCTGCACACTGTGAGGACAGGACTAAAACCCTGCAGGCTTCCATGCTCCCAAACCTGCTAGGAGCTTAGCTGAGATTCTTGCTCTTTCAACATTTTAAAATTTCATCAATGCTTATGTGTGGCGTTTTATGCTCTCAGGCTGCAAAAAGCACTCTGCTCTAAAAAACAAACAAACAAAAAACCCCCAACCAAACAAAAAAACCTTAAACCTAACAATCTGCTTAATGTTTTTTTTTCCCTGAAATGAACGCATGTAAAGCATCACCCAATGACACTCCCTACCCTGAATCCATATGAACCCTTTGTGTTTCCATGGACATATTCTCCTTATAAAAACCAGTTCTGTCTGCTGCTATGTAAAGGCTCAAACAAACGTCAGAAAACTGACTGACAGACTGTACAGGCAAAATGGAGAACCTGACTGTGTTCAGGGCTGTCAAATGCACAAAGTAAACAAAAGAATAGATCTGTGTAATTTTTTCTCACTAATCTCTTTCAACTACAACTCTTATTTTAGATGTTACTTGTGAAGGAAAGCACAATACAATGCCAGTGTGTTTTAAATATAAGAATTCTCATTAGTTTTGACAAATTTGTTTCTCTGATAAATTTTGTTATAACTAATAGCAGGATAAAGCCTGAATAACACTGTGTTTTTAGTAACTGGTTGAAAGTTTTGGCTTCCTAAAGCTACCACAACCATTTAAGAACCATAAAGCTTTTGCAATGCCCTGGTTTTGTCCTTCCTTAAAGCCTTCCTCTGGCTCTTCCTTCAGGTTACCTCTGTTAGAGGTGCTGCTGTGCCTCTATCCCACACGCAACCAGGACGGAGCACTGGGATCTTTCAGGGTCTTTGCTCAACTTGCATCTCCTTGCTTGATGAGTTGTGCCAAATACATATATCTGGATGAAGTATATTCAGGTTTTGCAGAAATTACCACCACCATGGATGACAGAACTTACAGCTCCCTGCTGCAATACAGGCTGCCTGCAGGGCTGACAGAGCCACCCTCCTAAGCTGGGATTTATTCTCCTGCCCTACCAGGGATTCGCAATCCAAGGGAGCAAGAGAAAGAGTTGCATATGCGGGTTAGATTTTAAATCCCTCCTTCTGACAGCATGATGCAGCTGTGTGCTGCAAGCACGTCTGACAGACATTGGACCCAGGGGAGGATCAGCTCTGAAAAACCTTCCCTGGGAAATTTTTGCTTCTTTTACTCTATTCTCTGCATTTCTTCTAACTCCCAGCATGGGTAATATCCCTCAGCAAAAAAACAGTCAAAAGGAAGGGTAAAAGGGAGGGAAAAGGTACGCTGCAGTGAGTGGGCAGCTGGGCAGGCACGGTGTGTGTAAGTTTAATTCACACAAGCCAGGGAAGGGACCACAGGTTTTGCAAATGCCACAGCCCATAAGAGGCTCCATTCAGCCTCTGCCATGAGGCAGGAACAGAGACATGGGACAGCTTTGCTGTGAGCGAGGCAGGAGGAGAGGGCACCACACCTGGGAGCTCCCAGGGAAGGCACCTGAGCAGGTAGAGAAACTTTCTGTAGGGTTTGCAACCTCTTGTGCAACTAAATCTGTACAAATCACCAATGCTTCCGCAGCATGGCTTTGCTGTTTGCTAATGACAAAAAGGAAGCAAAACATGAAGTGCTCGCACCCACAGCCTTCTTTCTCCTTGGTAACCCACCTCCTCTGGGCTGGGAGAGGCAGAAAGCTACTGGGGGGCTTGGGTCATTGCCACCCCAGTCCATCAACTCCTGTATGCCAGGAAGAACTCTCCCTGTATCCCCCTCAGCATCTTCACTGCTCTCCTTGGCCACGCATTCCAAACAGCTACACCGACAGCCACTGGCACTGGGTTTTAGATGACAGCACTGAGAGCATGGCTATGCCCAAAACATTGAGGGGTTCTACATTTGCAGTTAAGAGTACTCAAATTTTTTCACTTTAAAGGCTGAGACATCTATTTCTTTCCTTTTTGTTTTGTGTTTTTCCAGTACTACCTGGAATTCAGATTTATGTAGCATGTAACCGAACATGTGAAGGTATCTGAAGGCTCCAAATGAACAATGCAATACTATAATATAGCTCTTTGTTATGCTAATTATTTCTTCCCAGCTGCTCCTGCAATGAGAGCCAGCCCGACCTATCAAAGGGGAACAAAACCTCCAGGAGAGCTTTCAATTGCAGGGTCCTCTTACCCCTGTGCTCGAGGGTAAGGCACCTGTAAACCAAGCCGAGAGGTAAAAAACAATTTTAAATTGCAGCTCCACTGTCACTGGGAATTAAAAAGTGATACCCTCTTGACAGTCAGGTTGCCATGATTTACATTTTCCTCTCGGGTACCCTCCCCCTCCACATGCATCTTCGCAGCACTTCTGAGCAAAGGGGAAAAATGAGGCAGTGTGGGAAAACATCCAGTCAAACCTCAGAGGCTCGGCTGAGGTTCTGATTTTGGCACCCACCAGGGTAGTGCTGTGTGATCATGAAGGATTTTTAGTGCATGGGTGTCAGATTCATAACAGCCAGAAAATTCTGGGGTTGTATTATTTAAATTAAAATTAACTTCCCAAATCATAATAATTTTTTTTAAAAGGTTTCCTATATTCACAATTAAAAGAATAAAATTATCAGCCTGGTTGCCTTTCCACTATTTATGACGATATTCAGTTAAAAGACAGTTTGTTGTGTCCCTGTGTTTCTAGAGCCAAAAATTGTATTTTATTGATAGCACATGGAAATATTCAAAGGAGAAAAAGGAGCTTTGGCAGCTGGAAGGGTACAACTGGGGGCCATGAGCAGCTTGAGAGGCTCAGAAGATCACTGGGAATGGGGGGTAAGCTTGTTAGCTGAATGCCTTATTTATAATGGCCACTGATGAAATACCTCAAAAGCTGTCATCTTTAAGTCTCAGTATTAGCAAACGGGTACTTTCAACGGGTGGATAAATTCATACAATGAAAATCCTTGTCTCAGCCTGCATGCAGAATAAGGAAAATGATCTGACAGTAGCTTATGCCCTACTCATATTTTAAGATTTCCTTCATAACTGTGATGCCTATACAAGTTATTTTAAAGTTTCAGTATTGGAGCGATTTTACAATGAAGGTACAGGATTGCATTAACACTACGTGCCTTACTTCTCACAGCAAACACAAAATGAGATTTGTCATTATGCCAGTTAGTCTGCTGGTAAACCAGAAACCAATCTGTTACACAGAAGAAGGGGTCAAAGAAGGAATAATACGCATCCAGACTCCGTAGGTAAAATGTAGGCTGCTCAAGACTTAAAAATTAGTCAGACTTTATTTTCAGGATAATAATAATTACAATATTAACAGAAATTGGGAAATGCAGGTGGCTTTGGCCATACTTGTTGAGACTCACAGAAGGTAAGTTTGAACGAAACAACATTGAAAGTACTTTACACTTTACACTTAGTGTGTGGTAACACTTAGATTTATGTGCACTGTCTGATGGTTTGTGAAAAAGCTACGGGAAGACTGCATTTTGAGCCAAACCGACGCTATTCAAAGAAATAAAGGGCCCCATGGCTGCCCTATCACTAAGAGGATGTTTCTGGTTGGTGGGGCCTACTCACAGACCAAAGTACAGAGGATTTAATCCTGAAAGAGCAGTGGATGGAGAGTAAAAAAAATTACAAGGGTTTTTAGGGTTGATGAAGGAATAGAGCACAAATTTTACACATACAGCAGGAGACACAAACTATTTTGGAGTTGGAGAATAAAACTGAATTTGAAAGCCATCTGCTGCTCAACTCCAACTCTCCCTGGCAAAGGTTTCTCCTAACTAAAGGGGTAAATACATACTAGCCAGTCCCACACAATATGAGGTGGAAAAGAAGGACTGTCATTTGAAACTTGTTCTGATTAAGAAAATGAGGCAAAGGGAAAAGACAAAACCAACAATAACCAAAGGTATAAGTAGTCAGCTTATAGAACCAGGTACAATTTCTCCAAAAATCAATGCCACAGCATCATATCATGCCACCTGAAGGTCTCATTGCCCATCACCCAGCTGCAAAAAGTGTCTGAAATATCAGCCAGCAAACAGCTAAAAAGCACTGACACCAGTCATAGGTCACAAGTGAAAATGCTGTATTAGAAATACAAGGCAACGAAGGGATGGTAGAAGGAATGTTGTAGAGTCCCTCTGAGTTTGCTGGAGATGTGAAACCGTGACAGCTATGGACCAGTATTTCATGGAGGAGATACAACCACCACAGTCATCCACCACAGACTACCAACAGTCCACCCTCCTCTGCAAGGGCCTGAGCCTGCAGTTGTTTCAGGAGGCAGACACAGACCATCATAAAGAAAGATGAGCCTGGTGGGGTATTCAACAGGGAAAACACCACTGCAGAAGATCGCAGTAAACAGACCGACCTTGCGCAAACACACCATTTATCTTTTCTGCAATCCTGGTATGACAGATTATATGCTCGCCACAGTAAACTGGAAAATAATACTGGATTAATTGAGATGAATTACTAGCCATGGAAGGTAAGTCACTTTTCAAATTCAGTATCTCCCTGCTTTGGGGTTTTTTGTTGGGGCTTGGGTTTTTCTCCTCATCATGCATACTTCTGAGTGTACACAGACCACCCATCTGTGGCTCCTCCTCACTCCCTGCGTTCCTCAGCTAGGGGAACTTGAGCAGTAGAAGAAGTTAACATACTCGCTTACCTGGCCTTTCAGGAGCCGGTGGAAAAGCTTTGTAGACCTTGCAGTCTGCATCAGTTTTGCAAAGCCAAGGAAGGGAGACTCCACTTTCCCCAAGGCGTACTCCCTTCCTTGCAGTGATTTAAAGAGTAGAGAGAGCAACAACAGGCCAACTACAGCCCCAATGGCAATTGCTTTCACATGATTACTCCCCTGGAGTTTTATCTAACCTTCCACACCTGACCCAAGGGCCCTTGGAAACCCTCTGACCTGGAATGGTAAATTTGCAGGGTCTTACAGCCACAGCTGCTTCATTTCATGTTCTGTGTAGAGCCAAGAGAGTGAAGGTCTCCCACTAACACCCCTCAGCCCCAGGTTCAAGTTCAGGCCCCCAGAGTGGACCCGGCTGGCCGGGTACTCCTTGTATTGGCAGCCTTAGGCTGAGCAGGATTAGCTGCTGCAAAGGCACTCGGCACCCAGCCACGGCTGTGTTTACATTAGAGAAAATGGACCTCACAGAGACAGTTTGCAAACACCACAAGACGAACTTTTGTAAACTCCCTTGGTTTAGTCATCTTTCCCCATCTGTCAGAGAAGTTTAAGTGAGATTGAAAAAACACAGGAAATTGCTGTGTATTCCAAGTAGTCGTGACTGAGCGGCTTGGCTGTTACATGGGATGCCTTGTGGAAGATTTGCATCTCCTAACATTTCCAGCAGGATCCTTTGCAACACTTCCCTGGCTAAAATATTTTAGCAGGCTCTGCACACCCTGCCAGGAAAAGCCTCTGGGGTGCTTTGTGCAGCTGCAGAAAAACTCATACCAGTACTGAGGAGACCAAATGGTGACCTTCAGAAAGCGAGGGCAGCCCCTTTCTTCGAAGTTGCAAAGCAAGGGATGGACAATGAAAAAAGGTCAGGTCCCTTTGGGAGCCCTCCAGGTGAGAGCTACACTCACTGAATAAAGCACCAGATGAAATCCTTTACCTCACAGCAGTTTAAACCTTTCCCTGATGTGACTGACTGGCTTTGTTGGGGTTTTTTTTGTGATAAGAAACTTCTTTTATCAAGGTTCCTGGCATGAGTAAGCAGCCATTACATTTGCTACACCTCTGGCTACACCTTTAGCTCAAGAAGGCAATCAAAGGACAGGAGTCTAATGCAGGCTAGAAATCACCTTCACATCTCTGCTTCAGCCATAGGCCTCTAATCACCAGATCACTCCATAGTGGCAACCTGAGCTACCAGCAGCTGGAAAAGCCATTTAGGTGTGTGGGGTGTCACAGCTGGCACAAGCCTCTAGAGGGGCCACAAAGCAGCCAAGACACACTGCGCACCGGCTAGTTTGTTTAAATTCCCCTTCAGCTCCTGCTGTGGCTCTGAACCAGCTCCCTGCTTCCCCTGCGCAAACCCAAAGGGTGGTGGCATCCACCACACCACTCTGGCAGCGTGTCGTGGTCATCACCATGGTAGGACAAGAAAGGACAGATGGTAGAGGAGGGGTGTAAAAGGAGGATGCAGGGCACGCAGGAAGATGAAAAAGGTCTCTACCATGAGTTTGCTTTGGGGCATAACACCTTCAAGACTGAAAGAAGCACTTCATTTCTGCGGCTCAGGCTGTCTGTTTTCCCTGTGGAACCAGCTGCTCTGCTGGCACTGCACATCAGTGCCAGCTGAGGCTGTCTGAGTGCTGGGGATGCTTAAGTAACCATGTTAAGCTGTTTCAACAGATTAGCTAATACTGTAAAAATAGTAAAATTTTACCAAGAGTAGTGAGTATATATGAAGCACAATGATGATATGCCATGTGGTTTGAAAAAGGAACATAACTTTTTCAACTCAAATGAACTATGCATTTCCAAGGGAAATGTATTAACTGAATCCTGAAGATAAAATTACACTTTTTGTTCCCAGCAACAGCAAAATAGATGTGACAACAGAAACATCTTTTTCTATTGCTGTTTGCCATGTGCTGAAAGGCACAGTAGTTTTTAGTCTTACATTCCAGGAGCAAAGTGTCTTACAATAGAGTAGAACAATCTTCCTAGAGAGAAGCTCTTCTGTCCAGTTCTTCCTGGCAGGTAGGCCAGGATCAAGTTCAGGAGCATTCATTTAGCAGTTATGTGTGGGACATAGGGATGAAAGGCATTAGCATAATCTTGTAAAAGAAGTATTTCTTACAAATTTGTGATACTACTGAAATATTCTTAGTATTGGAGTGTGCGGTGGGGAAAAGGCCTACCAGGTTTACAGTCTTCACATGCCATAAATCAAATCAAGCTTAAACCAGGAAATCCATTCAGTCTAGCCCAGGCTGGAAATCCTATCAAGGTCTATTGCATTTCTGGCAATGGGACAAGGGTCTTTCCACCTCCGTTTTCTAACATGGAATACTTCTGTCTCTATCCACAAGATAACTCAGTGGACTCCTGAGTCCAACATATCTACTTTCAGTATTTGCTATTATTTTGTAAGGCAGGGACTGGAGAAAGGCATAAAAACCTACTTATCCATAGGACAACCTTCATTTCCTCCCTTACAGACCCTGAAGACAATAAGACTGTCCAGAGGTGTAACAGGTTAATTTCTAGGTGTCCCTGGAAGTGAAGGAGCTGTTAGAGAGAGGCCAGAGTGGGCAGAGTTCTGCGGATCCATCACTTCAGCCTGTGCAAATTCAACTGAGAAGCCTCTGCAATAGGTTATGTGTGCAGGCTTGTTCTTGAAGACCAAGGAGCCCTTTAGGGTCAAAAAGCTTTCAGCCCCCCCAAAAAGTGTTAGCTGATTTGTGGTTTGGGCAGCATTTCACCAGGTGTTTTCCTTGGCTGTATGTGCAAGTCTGCAGAGAATCTGTTGCTTCTCAGTGCACCTTCAGACTGTCCTAAAGGCTCCTGAAACCCCAAGAAGGTTGGGCTCCATCACAGACCCAGCTTGAGGTGCACAGTCAACTGCTGTGTGACCTTTTGAGCAGGGAGCCATTTGATTAAATGGCATTTTCTTGGGTGAGGGAGGGGAAGGTGGGGGAAAGGACCCAGTAGCCATTGGAGATGTAAAATTAAAATGAATTTTGGTCATTTTAATAAATATATATCAAGGAAATTTCACTTTACTACAACAACACATTAGTATACAAGCATCTAATATTTAAGCTTAAAACATCAAGCGTTTATCAAATATTGGAAAAGAGCAGACATTACTAGACTATCTGGGTATAACACAAGAAAAATCAGATTTTTTAAAAAATTGGTCCTTGTGGACAAATGTCTAAATGATGATCCTACTCATACACTGTATGAATGAGATCTATATTTAATATTATTATTATTATTATTATTAATAAAAAAAGCTTCTGTCTTGGAGAAATCAGGTGGGACTTGTACTTTCTATGACATTCTTCACAATGACAACCCTTAAAAACTAATCAGTTTAAACTCACCTGACTTCATAAAGGTTATCATTGATTTGCATCCTGCCCTCTTTTTGGTCACCTTGGTTGCGGGTTGCTTTCTCCTGTGACCACTGGGCGTTGTGAGAAAGACCATCCAGTTTGCAAACGTATTTTGCTACCCAAAATAAGCATGGCCCAGGAGGACTCCAGCTGAACCCATGAAACCCAGAACGGGTCTCAGACCCAGAGACCTGGCTGACTCCAGTGCCCAGCCTGGGGCAGCCCGGAGCAGGGTTCCCCTGGGGACCCTCATGCCCTGTGCCGAGCTGGCTGCTCCCCCAGCACAGAGGGGATTTTCACCTTTTGGACAAGAAGCAAGCAGAGATGTCACTGGAGTGCATGATGCTGTGGGAACGGGCAGCCATTGATGAGTCAGCTGTGGCTTGGATGTGGCTCTTCTGCTGAGCACATCCTGCCAGTTGTTATGGGGACTGTGGGAATTAATTAATTCGGTGGATCTAAGACTCACCCTCAGTCCAATCCCACTAATGTCTTCTGGGCATTTTAAACAGCACACTTTTGCAAACGGTCTACCTAGGGATGACTAAACATTGTCCTCAGCCACTGAAATCTCAGCTCATTTCTCCAAAATGTTCCTTTTTAAAATTAAACCCCTTACATTCATTCAGATAAAACTGTGTTTACCGCCATATTATTAATTAACATTGTGCTTTTTGCCTTCTTGTCTTTTTTTAAATCAACGGCAAAAGTCATAGAAAACTCCTGCATGCTTTTGCAATCTAAAAGAGAAATTATGTGAAACAGAATAAAGTATAAAACATGCCACTGGTTCATGAACTTCATTATACGAAGAAGAAAAAAAAGAGCCCCAGCAACAGACAGTTGCCATAGAAACACTCAAGCATCGAATGCTTGTTTACAAGAGACATCTCTCTATTGTTTCTTAAATCCCTTCCTAAGGATGGCAAATCAAAAAGCAATTGAGCATCAAAAAGGAAGAACAGAGATGTTTGAATAGGAAGTTGAACTCAGTACTTCAAAGGTTAAAGGTTTCTAATAATATTGATCCACCCTGTGGGTTTCTTTTTTAATCTCTGCTTAGGTTAAATCCCTGCTGTATCAGATTCATACTTAATTTTCACGCTGGCAAAAATTAAGACAAAAAGTAAGGCACCAAAAAAAAAACCTGCCCGGTGTAACAACAAGCCTCATTAGTTATTACAGCTGAGGTGAAAACATGCAAGTACTTGAGCTGCATGTTTGCTTCTGATTAAGATCCCATAAACAGGTTATTTCTTTATGCTATGTCCTATTTTGTCAGTTGAACAAGATGCTGAATCCAGGAATTCAAGAGTATCAGTACAAAACGTAAGGATGGTTTATTCCCAATCCATGAAGACAGTCCTTTGTCAGAATGAATACTGAGTTACAAGGAGCACATCATCCTCGCTGGTAGCATCAATTTGTTTACCAGACTTCTAATTCCTTGGTAAACATAATGGAGGTTCTTCTTAATTAATGGCAGACTTCTTGGGGGCGGGGATATGTAAAACGATATGTTTTCCCCATCTGGCTGATTGGCATTTTCAGCAACGAAAGCTCCACCATAGCTGCACAGACTACAGTGCTCAGCAGTAACGCAACTGTGTTGTTTCTGAAGTCTCCACGTTTATAAATAGCCGCTGATGCGGACGGCAGAGACACTTTACGCAATCTGCTCTCCAGTCATTTAGGCCTACACGTCATGTTAGTGGCATGATTGTACCATTCGTAGAAAACTATAAAAAATCCGTTCAAAATAAAAATTTGATAGGGAAAGAACATGCTGTGCATGCTTCAACAGAGCAAGAAAGATGCCTCATATTTTACTTCCTTTGTTGCAGCAGATTTTATTACTTGGTAAAGATTCCTTTTTCCTTAAGGACTTTTTCCAAGATTCACTTACGTTGCTCTTCTCATTACATCCAGTCTCAAAGTAGTCATAAAATTTGCCTTTACAATCGAGAGCATGGGTGCCCCTTACAGGTTCACAGTTTAGGGCGACGCTCTCTCGCTCAGGTTCATTACCTCCTTTCTCGTCATTAAATTTTGCCTTTTCCTGATTACTGTGAGACCTGCCACTAGTGATGAATATTTCATTAGCAAGGATCTGGTCATCACTTCTGTAAGAAGGTGCACTGCCAACATCATAATCCACCTGCTGGGAACAGCTTGGCAAAGAAATGGGTGGGGAGGAGGAGGAGGAAGAAGAGGAGGAGGAGGAAGAGGAGGGGGAGGTGGAGGAAGAAGAGGAATTACTTTCTGTACTAGCATTAACAGAGTAGGGTAGATTTAAGTAGTGACTGCCACATTCTTGATAGAAGCAGCACATGTGGAGCTTCTCGTACTCCTCCTTTGCCATCCGAAGGCGTTTTCTGTATGGACAGTCCTGAGGCACAAACCACTCTTGTGGTGAGGTGCCACTGAAGGAGCAGGTGGAGAAGCACCAGTTGTTCTGCATGATGATCTCTCCGTGGATTCTCTTCATTAGATTGTTGATGAGGACGGATCTCCGCAGGTAGACTTCAGGATCATCAATGAATTTCAGCTTTTCCAAAGACATGTAAAGAATATGGGCCCGCTCCTCAAACACAGAGATTGTCTGAAAATGAAAAAGACACAAGATATGGAACTGAAGGCAACCAGTTTTGTTCTAGGCAAGGCAAAAGGAAATTAAGCAATGTATTCTCTCTGTGTCACTACTCTCCTATTTTCCTTTTGAGGCACCTAAAAGTGGCTTGTCATTTTACACACTCATGTAGCTGGGGACCTGCTTTTTCTTGACCACAGCATTCCCCCATATTTAAGAGGGAAGTAGCTGAGCATTACACCACAGAGGCAATTGCAGGGCATAAATCCAGGATGTGAGAGTGAAATCCAGATGCACACATCCGGCTCTTTTAATTACATTTGGGATTAGAACATAAAATTGTTGTGCCGTTTTGCTCCAGGGATGGCTAGGGGAGCTTTTTCTTGCAAATGGACCCAATTCCATCATTCCTGTGGGGCTTCTACAAAGCTCTGAAGCCAAGGGTCCTTCCTGCAGCAACAACGTTTGCAAGACGCAGCCAGCAGCCATCGCCTCACACTGCAAGTGTTGGAGCATTTCATCTGCTGCCAGTGGAAGAGGCCCTCCAGCAAGGAGGTCTCCATTTGCCAGGGTCTCTTACACTGCTCTTGTGTGCAGAAGTGCATGCAGGGAGGGAGGCAGGGAGAAACCCATCTCCAAGCATCTGGAGAGCAGCTGTTGGCCTGCGTACTACCCCCTGCGCTCTACAGGACCAGTGGGAACACAGAGAGGCAGGGACAAGGTCAGGAAACGAAGAGAGGATAGGGATTTGCAGAAATCCTGGCTCGACGCCCATAGATTTGTTCTCCCTTCCATGGTCCTTCCAGGACTCCCTGTCTCAGCAGTGGCAGCATGAGCAGGTTACTGCCCCCAGGAGGCCCCGGATTCTGCACTGTAATCACTACCCTGAGAATCAAAATGAGAGAGGGGGCAACGCATGCTACTGTAAGCACTATTAACTAATTTTCATTTTTAGTAAGAATTTGGTTTGTGTAGGAGGAGAGCAGCACAGCACAAAGAGAGACTGCTCTAAATCCCCCCATCTGTGGCTTGATCATTCTTCCCTTTCCCACATGGTTACAGCATTTTTGCAGAGTGGAAGTCGTAGCTATGAGGACTGAAAGAGCTTAAAGCACAGCTGCTTTTCACATCCATTCAGCTCTCCTCAGCCCTCTAGCTCTTTCCACAGCCTGGTCATGTCTGCAAGGCTTAGAAGCAGCACAGTGCCTCATAAAAACAAAAATTGGCCATAATTTCATAGGAGTTCACAGCTGAAGCTCTTTGTTAGAGAGAGTAATTTTCTATAATAAATGACTCATTTTAAATTACATTAAGCCTATAGGTTCATTTGAGTCCTTTATACCTGCTGCAGCAACAGTCAGTAAAGCCATAAAAGCCTGGAGCAAACCAGTAAGCCTTGAACTGGGATTCTCCTGGAGGTACATCCTGGAGGGACACTAGTAGGAACAAGTTGTCAAAATCTTTCTCCTACCTGTTTGCCAGCAGCCCTCTAGAGAGAGGCTCCAGGCCCTACCATCATACCCTCTATGGGACAAGTAATCTTAGAACATAACTCTTTACTGGGCAACAGAGGTATAAAGATATAAGAAATTCATGGAAACCTGGTGGCCATTCTCCCTCTGCCAGAGCTCAGTGCTGCAAAGCAGAGAATGTATTTGGGCTGAACAGAAGAATTTGGCGACCCAGGTTTTCTGACATGCTACACCTCTACAACAGCACAAAACCGTGGCTGAGTCTAGCTTACCAACACCTCTACAACTGGTTTTTATTGCTGTTAGAAAGGAGTAAGTAACCATTCCTCCTCCTTCTCTTTGCAAGGTACAAAAATCCAACAATCTAGTTTTAAAAAAAACTGACTGAAAATTGGGAGAGTATGTGACCTATGTGAGACACACTCACTAACCAGAACACCTTTTTCAACACCCTTGGTGTTGTTTATTCACTGCTCTGGCAGCAGACCGGACACCTTCTGAAATTAACAGCAGGACAGACAACTCTATTCGTAGCTGAAAATTCCTTCAGCTGAGGTCCTTGGGGACTGAGCTCAGCACTACCGCTCACTTTTCCTCCATGGAAATCCCTCCTTTACTGCCAACAGAACCTGGGTAGCACTGGACCTCCATGGGCCAGGTACAATTCAACTGGGTAAGGATGTTGTCTGACGGCATGAGCTATCCTTAAGCACTTCACCCCAGACATTCAGTTCCATACAGGACTGAGCCCTTAATGAAGAGGAGCATAAAATCTCACATTAAAAAGTCATATTTCAATTTATGTATTCACTGGCCTGGGAAGCATTTGCTCTAATCTCTCCCCTGACAACTTTCATTAAAAAAAAAAATCTTTAATTTACTAATCTGTTCTTTGGGAGTTATTAGCTTTTTAATAAACACGATTAAATACTGAAGGAACTTGTAGTCACTTTCCAAGTCACTTTGTTTTTTCAGAGGATCTGTAACCTATGTGAAGTACATGGAACCTCTTACTATGTTCTCCCCTGGAAAACAAGTTTTATATGAGTGGGGAATGTTTTACTTATGTTCTTCCTTTTTGTTGTTCAAATGCTACTACAGATCTGTTTCTGTAAGCATGACATAACCTAGCTAAGAACAGAATAATCTGAAATAAAAAGTTATTCTCAGCATTTCCATTTACAGTTGTTATAAATGCAGAAATGCCTTTGCTTCTTAAGCAATTCGATGACAATACAACAATAAATGTGAAGAAGTGCAAACTATTTGTTTCTGAGCAAACAGCTGGATCATTCTCCTAATTTCAGCAGAGTATTTCAGCCTTCTGGAAATGGGTCAATCGAGTGTTACTGAGCATCTGAAACTCGGAGTAAAAATAATGACTATTAGAAAACATACTTTATGTGTACAGCTGCTGAGTGGTGGATGAAAATCCTCTTCTTCCACATATTTCCTTTTAAAGTATGTGATCTTGGATGTTGTTACAGGATTTGAAATTCCCCTGTAATGTGATCCTGTGGGTAATAAATCAGATATGACAAATGACATGCGGTTTGCCGGAGGTTCTCCAAACAAAATACTTTTCATTTCCCTTCGCGCTACAGGAGAACTCCGCCGCATATTTTCGCATCTATTCGCGGCGATCAGAAATAAACCCTCTCCTGCCCAGCGCACCGCCCGGGGGGGCCGGTGTGACCGGCAGCGGGGGAGCCGGGGCCGCCGCAGGGCGCTCGGCTGCCCGACAACTTTCTCCCTCCACGGCCCCGCGGATGCCGAGCGCGACGGCCACCGGCGGACCCCGCGCACCTGCGGCCCCGCTCCCCCGCGGGAGACCCCCGCCCTCCGCCCGCCTCGCTCCGCGGACAGACCTCGGTCCCCGCGTCGGCCGCCCGG
>WBMZ01002764.1:0-27685 GCA_013400975.1 Atrichornis clamosus
AAACTAAGACACCAGGGTATCCATTAAAACAAATTGCTTTGCTAGAAGTTACCTGAGAAAAATCAAATTACAAATACTTATTTTCGTCAAATATTCCTCTGCATTTCTAAAAACTAGAAGTTATATTTTCCCTCTAATTTCAAACTGCTTTACACAGCAGTAAATTCTGTTACACTAAACAAAACTAAACTAAAACAGAACTTGAAAATGTAAAACTCTTCTACAGCTAAGTGCATGAAATATAAAGAATTTCCTTTAACTTCTTCCTACAAAACACAGAAAAGCTCTCTCATAAGTTTTTAGAATTGATTAGAGCTTGCCACAATTTGTCCCTATTCAGCTTTAGGTGTGCCTCTAATGCAAGTACATTCCTAAACAGTGTTACTTGGGAAGTCTCTAAATGCAAGTACTGGCCTAGAAAAACCACACACTCACACAAAATAATCCTATTATAAATTTTTATGCAGTAACTACAGTTATTACAAAAAAAAAAGAAAAATACATTTGGACAGCTTTTAAGGAAGCTGAATTTTTGTAGAGCTGAACATTTATATCCAGTTTCAACAGGCAATTTTGCTTTTGTGTCCTTGCACAACAGGATCTTTAAAAACCTAGTATAACACTCTCATCATAGTGCATGTTTATTAACTGGGCAACAAAACAGACAGAAGAAAAAAGTACTTCTACTGTATGCAGGCAAGTTTATTACTGTGTCACTGAGATGAGTAAGACAAAACTCTGCAGTAAGACCAAAAAAACCATTGCCCACCCTGCCCCAGAAATGATACAGAGCAATAGTTTGAAAAATCACAAGGCAGCATTTTTGAACCACTACTATAAAAAAAAAAAAACAACTGAACAAAAAGCTGGTATCTTCTGCCTTGCACAACTAAGGGTAAACCCTTACATGTGTTGAGACAAATGTCTAAAAGTATAACCCGAAGTTATTACCAAGGCAGCTCCCTTTCATCAGCAGCTTTTAAAAAATGGTTTAAAAGAGATACTAAAACTACAGGTTCCACAAGGCACCTACAAATATCAAGTATTTGGAATGCTATTTGCATTCTCTCTCTCCTACATCACACTTTCTTACCAGAACAATATACAAAAGAAGCAAATTGAGAAGATTTGTGTAATGAAGTCTTCATGAAAAAAGGCACCCTTCCTTATTCCCCCTTGCTTACCTTACAAAGAGCTATGCATATCCTAATACAAGATCTTTTTCAATCCATGACAAGACAAGTCAGTCTCTGTATTCAACAAAAATACCAGAAGTACCTAAATACACAACAAGACCTTAGGAATCATCATCTACATGCACCAGAACCCTATTTTTAATTAGTAGGTTATGTCATTGATCAGAACAACGGGACCATTTTATCAGTGTCACTGGATATTGTTATTGACATTGTAGCCCAATCAATTGCTTTCTCTCCCTCTTCTTAGCAATCCAAATGCCTGGCCAAGCAATACAAATCACTGTATTTAGATACTATAGATACAAACCAGGAAGGCATGCAAAAATAATAGCTTAAACATGCAGTCACTTGTGCTTATTGCAAACAATAGCATCATCTGCAATAGTAATTTGAAGTTATCAAATTAATTTTTTTTTTGCCTAATGATCAAAATGTTTCAGATCAGGATAATTACCGTAAGAATAACTATGCAAAAAATTATGACTGTCTATAAAGCTATCTTAGTGTGAAAGAGCATTACTAGTGAAGAGAAAAACATAAGGACAACTTTTTCCAAATACACAGTTCTAAATAATGTCAAATCAAAGAACCGCAACCAAAAATCACTCTTTTACTAAAATCACCTAGAGTTACTATGTCATCAAAATTTGTGTCTGCAGATAAACTATGACAGACTACTTCTCAGGTATGATGTCAGTGGAAGTGTGATTGTTTTTAAAATTATTTTACAACTGCTAATGTGAGCAATTTTATATGCATGGAGTATGGTTTCTTGCATCATTAAATCATTACACTTTGCTCTGAAAAGTAAAAGCCACAGAAACTAACAATGACAACACACACCAACACACACTTGCATAAAAGGTCTGAAAACATTAACATATGGCAAGGCTATTTTTCAAAATTTGTAGATCAAACTACTTTGACCTTTGTCCCAAGCAAAAGTCTCAGAACCTGCCCCTATCCTAAATCAGGTCTCTGTCCCAACAAGCAGTATTGAACTACAAATAAAGTCTTTAGCCAAGAAAGCAAAACACAATCCAGGAATGTGAATACGTGAACTTCTTTTTCTAAAATCTGGGGGTACTTCATAACCTGAAAGTCTTGAAAGCAGACTCAACCACTGCTATACAAATACAGCATCCGAAGTATGAAGCTGCCATGCAAACAGCCCTGTAGGAAGAATCCGAGTTAAGAGATGGCATCTCAGACTAAGCCTAAAAGTCATTCAGTGACATAGTTCCAAACAACAGGGGTGAATCTCTGTCCAAAATCACTATCCAGGAGAGGCTAGTGATAAAGTGCAGTTATGTCCCACAAGACAGTGACATCAATTTTGACTTTTTAATTTTAAACAAAAATAAGTTTTGCTTTGCAAAAGAGACAAGCACTTTGAGATTCAGGTGAAGTCTATAAAAAAATGGAGGGGCATGAGTTCTCCTGGAAAAACAACAAAAGGACATACATGATTGATCCACTTTGTAAGAATGGCATTACAGACAACTCTGCTAACTACTATTCTAGTACGATTTCTTGACACCACATTTGATCCTTTCCTGCTTATGCTAAAACAAAAGAGGTGTATTTGAATGAATATATATATTTGAATATATCAGCATAACGTACAGCTGTGTATTTTAATGCATTCTTATTTCCCATACACTACAACATCTACAGCGGCTGTAGCCAGAAACCAGGAATACAGGCTTACCAGGAATACAGTATTTAGTTGTTCAGAGTTCATGACATTTCTAGCAAGTATCAGCTGAATCTGTAACATCTGCAATTTTCGGCATCACAGTAACAACCAATACATCCCACTCTGAGTTGCTACCTCCAGCAAAGATTTCTGTCCTACAGAGAGCAAGTTACACTAATCTGTAATGGTGCACCCACTTAGCTGCCATTCCCATTCACAGAGGAAAAACAAGACAGGGACTCTGATTTAAACAAAGCACCACAGGAACCAGGACAATGTCATGAGCTTCATCCACAAACAAGTGCAGGTGTGCCAGTACACATATACACAACTAACAAGCAATATCCACTCCCACACACTCCCACAGCTGCTTAATTTTCAGGAGTTTCTCTGATCGTGTCCAGAATAGCAGAATGTCTAGCATTAACAAAGGTATTTCTACAAAAAAAAGTAACAGAAATATTTATAGTTTATGTTCCTGGACTAAACAAGTTATTGCTTCTGGTCAAACAACAGATGTGTGAGGAAGTTACAGTCACTTTGCAACAGCAGTTCTAAAACACAGATATTAAAAAGTAAATTCAGTTCCATCTTCGGAATGCTTTATCACAGAAGCTATATTAAAATTCAAATTAATGTCAATATTGTCAGTCATTCAGCTTCATCCATCATTTTCAAGCTCATTTTCATGATGAAATATGTAGAGCCATTCAATTAACAGGTGTGGGGGGAGAACATGAAATTGAAACCCACAAAACTCTCCCCAGATTTGCAAGAACTTTAGTTCTAAACATTCAGAAGCACCCAGGGAAACAGATTCATAGGAACTAGCAACATTTCAGAAAACTCTAAGGAATACCAAATTTCCTTACATAAAGCCCATTTCAGTGGGTAAACTCTACTGATAAGTATCAATGTTTGTTTTTTCTGAACAATTATGGACGTTCTGCAAGACTTTTCAGACCCACAGTTACAGCAAAATTAATCATGAGCTTTTTGTGAACACCATTCTACAAAGAGATGTTAGGTCCTATATGCTCTGACTTTTACATGTTTTCACCAAACAATATTTTCAGTTATTTGGAGACATTATTCTTAATTATTACACATGGAATATCAAAACCCACTGGAATACGAAGAATAACATCTAGACTGTGAAAATCACACTGTAGTTCAGAACTAGAACACAGCTGAAAGTAGACAGCAGAAATTAATTTTAATAAAGCTCACAGGAGACTGTCAGAAATTAAAAAACCCACAGAATTACTGTACATGAATCAAGTATTATCTGCTGACATTTGTACATCTCTTTTCTGGTGGTTCACTGTGAATCCAAGCTAAACACCCTGAGAAATCATAACTATAAGGACTGCAAGAGTGATGGGAACAGCTTTCATTTAAATGAAAAGTGGTAGAACAGTATTACTACATTAAGTCATCTTACTCTCTGTGTACTACAAAAATTGGTTTGACATTTTTAAGTATCAGGGAAGCATGTGAATTCTCATCAAACTTCAAGTTCTGCAGACTTCCATTTTGTCTGGAATAGATTTCATTTTTTCTATTATACATACTTCACATTAAATAAGTTACAGTTCATGAGTTGTTAAACAACAAGTCTCCTGCAATTACCTGTACAAAAGACACATTACCCCTATTATTTGTTTCTTTTTTTCCTCATAGTGAAATTTTGTTAATTGCTAATGATATATAAAAATTCAAAAATGAAGTATAATTAATTGCCTTCAAACAGATTTGCTCTATCAGTGGCAAACTACAGAGACAAGCAATAGCAGCTGATCTGTTTCACCACAACCACCTAATATATCTAGTGGTGTCGTTCACAAATACACTACTGTGACCCATACCATGAATAATCATACAAGAGGTTTCCTTCCAGTGACTGGGAGTCTTTCATGACATCACCTTTGTGAATATCTGGAGTGCAAGTTGATTCATGTCACATAAGGGACAGCTGGTAAGATGTGATTTTCTGGTACTGGCTCAGGAGTCCCAACACCTCTCACCTAAGCCCTCTTAGGTCAAATACAAGCATACACTGACAGCAGCAAGCATAGAACATCTGAATAAACCAGGTATTTCACTTATAGATAAATGAGGGTTGACTACTGTTTAGCTCCTTATTAGCTTCAAAATTCCACCAGGCTTCTTGTTTTCTTTCCATCAACCTCACATGACAACACAGGCACAGCACAGTCAACTTCCTTCCTGTGTTTAGCAGTTGATTACTCTGGGGCTGATGATGACAAATATAAGTCTAACATATGAGAACAAGCATGTCAAGTCTCACTGCACATTTAAGATGATCCTGAATGTTCTCGGGTCCTCTTTATCCCTCACAGTGTAAACTAAAATCAGCAGCTATTTTTCCTGTAGATAACAACATTCAAGCTGAAGGACAAGGTGCTGAAACAAGTGCTGAACCAATCACCTTTTTCCCCAAGTATTTTTATAACTATGCAAGTTGAATATACTAAACAACAGTGAGGATTTTTCAAATAGTTTTAAGGTGAACAACCTTTTTCTTCAAGATAAATTTCCCTGTTACTAATGGTAGCACACAAACAGTTCTCTGTCCATCTGAGGTAAGGAAAGATGACAGAAGACATAAAAATTGAATTCCTACTGCAAAAGTAGTAAGTTCCCCTTAAACATCACAAATAAAAGCAGAACAGGATGAATGTGTTCATTGAACCATAGGTAACATTTAATATGTATTTTTAATTATTTTTTTTAAACAGGCCTTAACATATACAATGCGAATATATAAAATATATTAATCTTGTAATGTTTTTTTATATATAAAGTACATCCTGGGACATTTTATGGTTCTTAACTGGCTACAGTTTTATACAAAAATGTGCATACTATCACAATTTCTTTAGATGTGTGGGGAAAAGCATATTCCAGCATTAAAATACACACTATGATACTGTCTAAATAAATCTCAAAAGCACAAAGTGCATTATGGACAAACACTGAATAAGAAAGTCTTTGTCCTCACTGTAAAGCAAACTACAGCAACACTGGCAAAGACTTCTACAGACTACTACAAGCAAAAGAAGTCATCCTACAAATTATCTTTGAGGCCAATAAAGCTTAGCAACAGAGGAGTTGTACTAACTGATGTTGCACAACAGCAGGACAATCAATTGGAGTTAAAAACACTACCACACTTAAGGATGTGTGTATAAGACATTCAAAAGACTCTTCAAACAACAGTACTGGATTAAACTTGACATACCGACTCTAGTATATTTTAATAGGTGTTTGTTTCTAGACATCTTCAGACACATGCATGACACCACTTGAGGCAAAATCCTCAAGTATACATGCACATGATAGCTTTTCGCATATCTGAGACCTTAGAGACTTCACTTCAACACTCATAAGTATTTGACATCAGGACCTTTGCTGCAGTTTCCACAGGAATGCAAGGCTTCTTCAGAGTCTGTGCTGAAGATAAAGATTAGAAAAGCAGGATGAATCATCCATAAAGACATAGAAGCTGTAGTTCAATTACAAGCTTAGAGTCATAAGACTTACAACATAAGTTCTAATTTGATTATTTGCACTGCTGTATTTTCTCCTTAGACTCTACACAAGCCAGCTGTGGTAGACTCTACACAAGCATCCCCATGATTTTGTTACTGGTCCATAGGGCACATTCCAGAGTACACAAGTGCTCTCACAAATCCAAGGCAAGGTATTCTTGAAGGAGAATGACCAACCTACTCAATCCACATTAAAGAAAATAAAAACAATTTAAGCAAGTTAAGAGGTTGGTATATGCATTCTAGTTCTCAGAGCTCAAATGAGTAACTTATTAATCAACTGATCAAGAATAAATGCAATAAATGAGCTTGTCAATTTTTAAAGGTTTTATATACCTACAAGAAGTTGTGCAGAAGTAACAAAAATCATAGATAATCACTTATATGGAGTAGGTTAAATACATATCACCTGCACTTGAAAAACACACAGATTATGAAAGACCGTAACTCTGAAAGATGTAATCTAAACTAGAAGGAATGTAATCCACAATCTTTGGAGAGCAATGTCGATCAAGGATAGAGGTCCAGAAGCAGATCTGTAATGAATTGGCAGTTCCTTCCTTGATCTTGCAGCTTGCCAAATCTGCTTCTAAAGCCACGATTAAACAGCTTGTATAAAGAAACACAACTACCACCGGCAAACATACCTTCAATAAACCTGTGTATCTATCTGACTGATGGACTCAACCCATCACATCTGCAGCATTTTTCAAATCACCAAAACACTCCTGGTTAACCTACAACAGAACTCCCAGTACCTTTTGTGGTCTAGACTAAGTTTTCGTCTCCTCTTTATTCCAAGTACAACATCCATGAATAAACACATTTCAGCAAGAGCTTTCTCTGATTCAATTCTCTAAGGAATAGGAACAATGACAGTAACACTGTCCTACCTCAAAACAGAGGACAAAGCTACTACAAATTCTCAGACATTCAAGTATTAGTGAGATGGGGAAAACTACTACTCTGGCAGACTGTCCCACAAATTCGTGAATGTTTATAAAGAAGAAACCTTTGTTAAGTTTAAGAATCAAGAAAACATAGTTTAAGCCTAACCTATTTTGCACAGCTTTAAACTACCTTTTTTGTTAGTCCATTCAAATAAATCCAAGTAAATGTATTTTATCCGTTATGAAACAGATTTAACACTGTATTTGAACTAGAAAAACAGCACCAACTAGTCTGTTTTTAGCAAGTTCATTTACTTCAGATCCTACAACTGCTCCCTCCAGTCCTTTAATCCACAGTCAGTGCTCTACAAAAACCAAGAGAAGAGGAAAGAAACCACAAACAAGTAGTTATAATCATATCATCTACCATAAAAGTGCCATCCAATGGAGATAACAATATTATGGAGCAGTTTTTCCTTGCTCACAACAGTAGTATACCTAGAAATTATTCAGAATAATGGGAAGCAAAGAAATGTTCACTCTTTGCCTGAAAACTTAATTTGATTGCAGGCCTTTAAACCAGCTTCTCCAAATTCCTTAAGACCCAACAGAACACATTTCGGAAAATTTGAAGTTACTTTAATTCCCACATTCAAGAATGCTTTCCGTGCTAATATCCATCAGCAGCTCGCACCATATCTACTAAAGACGCCCAAACAAGCTCCTCGCCGCGGGCATCCCGCTCCTAAGTGGACTACTGGCAAGGGACCCGAGTTGCGCGGAGTTGCGGGCGGCGGGGCCGAGGGAGAGAAGGCCTCACCCGCGAGCGCAGGGCCGGCGTCGGGAGCAGCCGGGCCAAGGGCGCCCTGCGCATCGTCCCGCTGCCACCGCAGCCTGTCCCGGCCGCAGCCCCGCCGCCGGGACACGAGAACAGCGGCCCGGCAGGGGCAGCCACCGCCGGGGAGGCCTGTGGGAGCCAGCGACAGCCGGCAACCCTCTCTGCGATCTACAATGGGATCGTCACACCTTCCCGCCTTCCCCGCAGAGCGGGCGGGTGGTCCCGGTGTCCCGCAGACCAGCGGAGCTGGGCGAGGGGCGCACAATGCCCCTCCCGCGGCTAGAGACAGGGGAAAGAGAGGGGAAAGAAGGGGGGCAGGAGCCGCCGCGCCACCCCTGCCCGTACCTGCTATGCCGCTGCGCCACGGCGGCACTGCTGTAATAGGCCACCCTGCGCTGGGCGCTGCGCGGCACCGGGCGCAGCGGAATTTGGTCCGCCATCTTGGGGGCGCCCGCCCGCCGGGCGCCGCCCGGGCCCGTGACGTCACGTCGGCTCCGGTGACGTCAGGAGGGGCGGGTGCTCGGGGTAAACACAAGGCGGGTAGGACGCACCCTGCGCGCGGGACTGACGAGCGCGCGCTTTCCACAGTCTCTCTAGGGATGGCGGAGTTCAGTGTATAAACATCAGTGGCTGTATCTAATGGAGCCAGGCTTTGCTGCGTGGTGCCAAGTAATAGGACAAGAGGCAACGGGCAGAAACCGATGCATAGGAAGTTCCACCTGAACATGAGGAAGAACTTTACTGTGCGGGTGACCGCGCACTGGAACAGATTCCCAGAGAGGGTATGTAGAGGCTGAGGCTGTGTGGGTGCAGTCTGTGGGCCTGGCAGTGTGGGGGGCAGTTCATGAAGGAACCCTGAGATCAGGGGTGGAACAGGAATTGCAGGAAGCAGATGCCGTTCTGCTTTTCCTCATCTTGCCTGCTGTTGTATGAGTTGCTGAGTTGGGGTAGGCTCCCCTTCCATCTCTTGAATGGTGAGGGCCTGCTGTCACCTATGCTAGATGTCAGTGAATGCTTATGGGAGCCCCATGAACAAATAAAAGTGCTGTGAATTGCCAGTGATGGTTTCCTGCCATTAAACAGACAGGTATTGCCATATGGGAATGAACATTCTATATGTCAAGTATAATGAACCAGTCTGTGGGACGTCACAGAGTTGGTACATGAGTCACCACCAGCAAAAGTGTTTTGGAAGATAGATGTGTTCATAGACCTACTGTAGGATGTTATCCCTTGGTATTCCCCTGAAATCAGATGCTATGGGGAAGCAAAAGGCCTAACACTATCACAAATACAGAAGACTTTCCACAAAAGGAGAAAAAAAAAGAAAATATATTTATTTCTCAATACCTATTACTAAATGAAGTTGCTATTATGACCCAGACACTTCAGATGGAAGTGTTGCTGTACTTTAGGATGTACCTTCTGCCTTAGGCCAAGGAAGGATGGTCACTACTGATGCACCACAACATGAAGCATACAATGAAGGATGCTCCTCTGCTGGAGTGAAGGTTGTGGAGCACTGGCAGTGTTTTCCATGTGCAAATTTCTAAGCAGAATTTTGACTTTGAGCATATTATTTGGATACTGAACTCACTGACAGACACAGAACATTTGAAGTTGAACCAGGAGACAGAAACAACAGTTACACAGGAGGCACAATGCTCATTTAGGAATAGAAGGGAAAAATTTCTCTGCTGGGCACATGACAAGACTGAAGTGGGTATTCAAAGGGTCAGGCTCAGAAATGCCAAAAAGGGGAAAGATATTTATTTAGCTTTGTAACTCCATTAATCATTATAATGTTGATGGTAGTTCACCAGTAGAATCGTAGAATTGTAATTTAGTTTGGAAGGGATGTCCAGATGTCACCTAGATCAAGCTCCTGCTCCAAGATATCATGTTTGATATCAGGTTGTTCAGGGCCATGTACAGTGGAGTACTGAACACCTCAAAGAACAGCATAGTGTTTCCACAACTTCTCTGGCCTACCTGTTGCAGTGTTTATCTTGTGATAAACAAATTGCTAATAAGTACTCAAAATTTCTCATGTTCCAACTTGGGAAACATGAGATCAGCCATAACCATGCATCTCTGAGAAAAGTCTGAGCTCCATCTTCTTGATATCATTCCATTATGTAGTTTCATTCAGACACAAAGTTTCCTCTTACCTTTACTACAAGCTGTGCAGGCTGAGCTCTCAACCTCTCTTTTTATATCATGTTCTCCAGCCCCTGGCCATCTTGGTCACCCTTGCATAGACTCACTTCAGAATGACAGTGGCCTTTTGTAATGAGAAGATCAAAACTGCACATGGTAACACAGATACAGTCTTACAAGTGCCAGACAGAGGGGAAGGGTCATTTCCCTCTTGAATGTGCTGGCTACATTTTACTAATAGTACCCGAGGTGTAGGTGGCTGACTCTGCTGCAAGGGCACGTTGCTGCTGAATGTGTGACAATGCAGGTTTTTGTGTGGTACTGCCTGTCTCCTGCCTACTCAACAGTGATGGCTCTAATTTATGTGTTGGAATAAGCAAACACAGCCCTGAAAAATGCCAGTGCTAAGTGCTTTCATGGCCCTTGTTTCTACAATTCTGGTCATCTCAAAACTTTAAAATTTTTAATATTAACACTATATATTCAGAATCCTCATGTGGCTACTGAAGTTACTGCAGGTCACTGAGGCAAAGAGAATTAAAGCTATTGCTTCCAGTTTACTAATTGATTCAAGCCCATGGCAGAGCAGTTTTCACACTGAACAGAAAGCACTTAATTCACAAGTTAGCAGCCTAAGATCAATCTTCTTGTCTGTGCAGAACTTTGGTTCTGGTTATTTGGTTATACTACTGGTTATTTAACAGATTGTTTGGCCTGTAACTATCTCTAATGTTAGTTAGTTATGTGTATGTGTTTGTAAATTCTGTATGTATAGGCAAATACGTGATTGAGCATATGTAATGAAAGGTTTATTATTGTCAGACTTGTAAAGGCCCCAGCATGAGACAATCATTAGGAACCATAAATGCCTTTAGAGTCTTGATTTCTTACTGAGTCTCACGTATTCTGTAAAGCATTATTTTGTTTATGTCTACTTTAAGAGAGAAATACTTTTCTATTACCTGTGTACAGAGAAACTTTCAACCAGAAAGCCTTCTAAGAAGAGGAAGATCATGTTTTTAGTAAATCAATGGCCAGGAGAATGACAAAATGAAATATTTATCATTTTAAATGCATGCAGGTTTGATTATTTCAAATAAATGTTTAAAGCTTGCAGTTAAGACAGTTGCTGGAAGTCTATAATGATTTCACCTTCTTGATCACTCTAACTGCCCTTTTGCATCAGTTTTTTAAATAAAATTTTGAAAGGTCTTCAGGGCAGGAACTTTGTGTAGCATTTGTTGTCATTCAGTTCTGCCTCTAGATTATCATGTAATCCTGTTTTAACTTTTTCAAAGAAAATTCTAAACATTTATATAAAAGTTTTCTTCATGCAAAATTGAGACTTTGGCATATGATATGTAGGGATTTTTCAAGATGCATTTAGAAAATGTCCCTGTGTTTTGAAAATATTTCTTTTCCTATGTAGAAATACTGAAAGTTTATAGAATAAACTTGCTTTTGATCTAGATTTTGCTATTCGGCCTTTTCAGGCAGGTGTTATTTTGCTTTATGAAAAAAGCTTTTCATTTCAAGAAATCATTTCAATATTAAGTACTGACTAGGAAACATGTGTCACTTAAATATCATGAAAACATGTATTTATGATAATAAGTAAATATAATACCATTCTGAAATAAACTTTCTGTATCATCCTTTCTGTGCTTCTTTTTTGCATATTTTTGCATTTCTAACAAGTGGCAGAGATCCAGAACCTATGATTTATGGATCTTGTGAACTCTTGGTTCGACTAAGAATGAGCTGGCATGGAAACTGTTTAGCATTTGTTGCATATATCTGCTACAGGTGCAGAACCTATCTGTAATGAGTTCTGCCTGATATCACCAGAGGGCATTTCATAATAATTTGTACTTTTGTTACCATTCTACTTCTGCTGTAAATGTTCAAAGTTAAGTGCTCCCTTCTTCCTAATCCTGTTTGTGTATCCAGTCTGGGGTAGAGTAAGGGGGGGAAATGAAATGTGGTTTGAAACTAATTTATTCTTCGCTATCCTTCTTAGAGCCAAATTATAAAATCATTTATACTGGAGTAAATCTGTGAAAGTGATACTAAAATCAGTTGAATATTAAACAAAAGTTTCAGTAAGCCTCACATAAGGTTACATGGTACAAAATTTACATTACTAGGTATTTTCTTGCCTCATCCTTCAAACCTCCTTGCATTTCTGTTTTAATTGTGAAACTTTTATCATCGGTGATGAACCAGCTCAGTATCTGTCTTCAAATATTCATCATATTGCAAACTGGTCCAAGACACCTAGAGGCTTAAAAAAAAAAAAAAAAATCACTGTCAAGATCTAAGCATAGCAACACAGAAAGAATCCAGTTGTCTTTATAGATGCAGTTGTCTTTATAGGAAGAGCTGAGGGCAACAAGGACGACTACACCAAATAAATTCTGTCCGAGTAAGGAAGCAAAACAAAGACAAAAAAGAGGGAACTAAAACGTTTGCAGTTATCAGTTTTAATAATTCTAATAGCAGTGTCTTCATATTTTCAATCTATATCAGTAGGATGTAACAAAATGTTATCTTGTTTGGGAAAGAACAAAATTGGAGACACTGTTTTCTCTGAGAGGATCCTTGTTTTAAAACATCACTTCAGACAATGAAGTTACATACAATTCAGTTATACACCAAAATGGATGAGTTTATAAACAGCAACAAGAAGTAAAAATAATCATGTAAAATATTACTATACTATAAAAACCCTGGAATGTAATAGGTGCTGAAAACAAAATGCTGCTCACATATTAAAAAAATTGCTATTGTCTACGTAACTAGAAGAAAGAATATTCTATTTCTACACATTTAATTTTAATATTCACAACATTCAGTGTTTGTCAATTAATTGTGCTCCCAGCTGTTACATTTCTTTCAGACCTTCCTTCAAGGTCTTCTCTTTGGTTGATGTCAACGCTCTGCAGCCCTGCAGGATTTATGGACTGCCAAATCTCTGTTCTTCCTTTTGTAGTCTGTCCTTACCAAACTGTGCATCCCGCAGCACTGGGTTCACTCCAGCCCTGTGCCACCCCCACCTGTATTCCACCAAGTCAGTCTTTCAGAATAAAATTCAAGCAATATCATCTCCAAATAAATCAGCAAAATAATCTATATGTTGTATTTTGGATTTTATTAGGGATACATCTTCTAGACAATAACAGGTCTGTCTGAAAGGGCATTTTCTCCAATTCACTTGGCAACAATTGAGACCAAAAAAAAGCAAATCCTAGAGTACTCAAATAAAATTGGTTTGGAAACAAAGGTACACTTTGGTGACTTCTGATACAAATATCAGTCATGCCTTCACTTAAGCTATTAACTGTTGACCGTGAATAAAAAAAGGAGAAAATTATAAGTACAATGTTTATTATTTTACTGCACTTTCACAATGACCCTTCAGTAAGAACCATCTAGTAATTTTTCACAGTATCCCTTCAGTTATGTTAATCCCTAATTTAAAAATTGCTTCAATATACATTTCAAAGTCACATGCCTTTTAATTTCTAGCTAGCTTCTGAGGTACTCTTTCTCATACTCTTAGTGTACCTAAATTCAATGCTAGATTTATATTTCTAATTGGAGAAAAAACTTCCATGGACTCAAAACTTTTGAGCTGGTTTGCCAACTTCTGAACTGCTCCTTAAATGAGAGAATATCCAATAAAATATTCCTATGGTTTGTGGTGCAAAATTAATAGCAAAGCACGCCAGCACTTTCAAAGCACACTTGTTTTTTTTGAGTGTTCTCCGTGAGTTGATTTTATCAAATTCCATGCTGTTGATATTTCAAATAAATAAATACAGCTGCTTTAATTACTTCTTGAAACTGAAAGAAAATACACCCATGGTTTAATTACAAATTTTGTGTTGTTTCAGAGCTTCTGAAAAGATCATGGAAGGACAAAGAAGGCCCAAATGTAAACTCGAGTATCCAGTTGTGATTGCTGGTATCAGACTCTCTTGGATATGATTTCCTTTTGCAGTTTCTGATACAGCAGTGGCCAAAAGCTTCAAGTGGGGCTAGACAGTCTTTGTTTTGAGAGCTATACAGAAGTAGATGAAGAAAAAACCTCCCAAATGATAAGTGACAATATACCTAGTGTCTTGTATAGCATATCCTTCAAAAGTCAGAAATTACTTGAAATCTCCTCTTTCTCTCATATCTCTCTATGTCTGCCCCAGCCATCAGCTCAGGCTCATAGCAAAAAATTTTCTTATTTGCCACAGACCTCCTTCGGAAACCTGGTTTTTCTCAGACATTTTAGCCAGTCAGATCTTGCTTCTGTTAAAACCTAAACATCATCTCTTTTTATACTGATTTTGCTCCAAGCAGCAGTTTGAACCTTACAGATTTTTATTGTATCTCTTATCCATATACGAAACATAATTTTCACAGAATCACAGAATCATCAAGATTGGAAGAGACCTTCAAGACCATCTAGTCCAGCTACCAACCCAGCACCACCACAATCACCCCTAAACCATATCCCCAAGTGCTGCTTCTAGACAACTCTTGAGCATATCCAGAGATGGTGACTCCCCCACCTCCCTGGGCCACTTATTCCAATGTGTCTTAGTTTTAAAGGCAGATATCTGCCAAGGAAAATCAGAAACCGTCCCGGAGTGGAAGGAATCTCCCCCTCCCCTGAATTATTGTAGTGTTGAAAACTATCAGGCTTTTGAGATCGAATATGGGAAAAGGAATAACAGTTCTTTACTAAAATATATATACAGATAGATAGATATAACCCAACGGAACAAACAGCAACAATAACAACAACAAACACCAGTAACAGACTCCCCGCCTGTCTCCTGGTTTCCCCTGTGGTGTAGCTCTGGCCACACCTGGGTAGGGGCGCTGGTGAGGCAGGGGAGGCAGGGAAGCTTCAGTCCGGCTGAGCAGTGGTGGTAGTCCAGTGGGAGTGGTGGTTGCAGCCCAGTGGAGGTGGTGGTTGCAGTCCAGTGGGAGTGGAGGTTGCAGCCAGCTGAGAGCGGTGGTCCTCTGCAGCTCCTGGAATCGGTGCCGGAAAGTGTGTCCTGGGGTCCAGGCAGGCTTCATTATATTCCCGCAGAAATGTCCATGTACCTTCCCCAGGACAGAGCGTTTCACAATGGAATGATGAGATAAAATAGTTTCGGAGGTTCTGGGCCGTTGGGTCATTACAGCTGCCCATTGTCCATGATGGCCCATTAACTGAGATGGCCTCCTCAGGATGGGTGTGGTGACTGTTGGTGCTTTCAGGGGGAAGCTCTCCCAGCTGTGTCTTTTGTGAAGCCAAAAGAGGCCCTACCTCACCACAGGATTCCCTTATCTTATCTAACCAGCTTGCAGTCCAAGGGGCCAAACATGCACCGGGCAGTTGTTGCAAACGACCTGTCACTAACGGCTCATCAGGGCTGATGCAGATGGGGGAGAATACATTGTTTTACTACATCCCCACAACCCAGGACACAATGCCTACCACTCTTTCAGTGAAATGGTTTTTTTTCTAATATCTAATCTGAAGCTTTCCTGGCACAATTTAAGGCCTTTTCCTCTCATCCTTCCACTTGAGACATGGCAGAAGAGACTGACTCCCACCTGACTACAACCTCCTTTCAGGCAGTTGTAGGGAGTAATAAGGTACCCCCTAAGCATCCTTTTCTTCAGGCTAAACACCCCCAGTTCCCTCAGCCACTCCATATAGGACATGTTTTTTAGACCCTTCACCAGCTCTGTTTCCCTTCTCTGGACATGCTCCAGCACCTGAATGTCTTTCTTGCAGTGAGGGACCCAAAACTGAACACAGCACTCAAGGTGTGATCTCATCAGTGTCAAGTACAGGGGGACAATCACTGTCCTGGTCCTGCTGGACACATTATTGCTGATACAAGTCAGGATGCTGTGGGCCTTCTTGGCCAGCTGGGCATAAACTGGCTCATGTTCAGCTGCTGTTGACCAGCATCTGCAAGCCCCTTTTTGCTGAGCAGCTCTCAAGCCACTCCTCTCCAAGGCTGTAGGATTGCATAGGGTTGCTGGGACACTGCCTTTCTGAAGGTCATGCAGTTATCCTTGGCACAATCTTAGTCTCATGACTGCTACCACACCCTTCTGGTATTGAGAATATCAGATACTTTCAGAACAACTCAGCATGAGCTGAAGAGATCATTTTCCCACTTCATCACTTTCAATGTCTTGTTTATTTCCATGCCTTCCTCTACCTTCTTCCCCAGTACTGCATTGAGCAGCAATTTGTTCCTGCTCAAGTCATTATTTGTCTCTGAGAGATTGTTTCCCATTACTAATCAACAGATAATTCCAGTGTGTTTTGTCTACTTCTATAATTTGCAAACATCTTCTCCCATTCCTTGGGGAATTTCCCGCAAATGGAAAAAAAAAGAATTCGTTACTCCTTTTCAGAACTAAGAAGGGTCAACTTCCTTCCACAAAGCAAACTGAAACAAGGGTTACCCTCAATAATACTGGATAAAGAAACTCAATTTTGTCTCCAAAATACCAGGAAAAAGACCATTCAGTCTACAAATATGACTTACCTGAAACTTCCAATATCCTTATCTGGTTCTAAGTTACCTAAATCTGGAATAACTGGTAGCCAAACACAGTGTTTTTGATAAGGTTCTTGTGAAGAGCCTTAAGACTGAAAAGAAATATGTGCTTCATATAGCTGAGTAAATAGGTTATCCACAAAAACTGGCTGTGACTCTGTTTTCAGTCCATTGCTTAGATGTAGTACCTAAAGTCTGAAATACCTATAGATTGAACTCACCAGGATTTAATTTCTTGGATTACAGAGGCATGTAGTCATAGTCCATGATGTTACTGAAAATAATTATATAACCAAAATTACAGGTGCAAGATGCAACAACCCAACAGACAAAACAAGATTGAAACAAAGAGCTAATGGAAGAGAAATAAAACATGTTGCGTCAATGTCTTTTGCAGACTGCATGTACAACTGTAAGGATGATCGGACAGTCAGCTGTGGCTTGCTATTTATCAGTCTTTTGGTAAAAAGAAGATTTTTCTAACCCCCAATGAACTTTCTATGAAAGGAATCTAAATGGGTCGATGTCTTGTAGGAAAATTTATTCAGGAATTTTTATTAAATCCATTTTTGCTATTAAATATCAATTGATATTTAATAAAAATCAAAATAAATATTTTTATATTAAATTCAATAAATTCAGGAACATTTATTAAATTCATTTTTGAAGACTGAAAAGAAAGGAGAGAGATATGCATTGCACCTTTGAGTCAGAAGGTTGTTGGCAAGAGGAAAGCAGAGTAAGAGAAAAGGAGGAAGCTCTTCAGAAAAGTGGAAATCTTAGGGAATTGTTCTGCTCCCATAAGTTTCCTGTTTAAAAAAATAAGAAAAGCCACTATCCTTTTTGTGAATTCTATGCATATTACAAGACAGGCTGTTTTCTCTTGATGCTGAAGAAGGAGTTTTGTTGGAGGAATATATAATTCTTTTTTCTAGCCTCTTGGGTTTTTTTTGGCTTTCTGCAAATTCTGTTTAAAACAAGGAAAGAGCTGAGTGATCAGTTTTCAAGCCTTAAGAGAAGTGCTTGAAAATCATTTCACAGGCCTCTGGTGCAGTATGGCAATACAGATTTAAATGATTTGCCCACAAGCAGATTCAGTTGGGATTAGGACTGACTCATGCTGTCCTGCCAAGGTCATAGTCCTGTCCCTTTTTGATATGAAATGTATGGTTTATCATGCACATCACTATTAATGATAGTGAAAAACAGGGCTTGTATCATGACCTAACTATAAGGGGACTTTGTGGATAGCTGATTTTCATTCAGTTCAGTATATATGTGAGTATATATATATCTATATATCTATATATATCTCTATATGTCAGCTAGTACTGTGACTCAGATTTCTGTTCTGTCTATGAAGTTTGGAAAGTTTGCCTTTGTTGCATGCCATGGCATGTACTTCAAGAAAAAGACATCAGCTAAAGCGTCCCTGTATCACCAGCAGTTTTTCAGGGGTCAGAGTGCTGACATCTCTTATTATTCACCTACATGTTAAGACCACTTTGCCCTCACTGTTGGTTGCAGAGCATGACTAAAAGTCTGGATACACTTAGGATAATTGAGCAGATGAGTTGTGTTATCAGCTGCGCAAAGCTCCCATGGCACAAGCCTGAGACACAAGGCCTTTGGACACAAAGCTGACACCAGAAGGCGAAGAAAATCGACTGAAAATTAGTACATACCTGGAAGCAAATTAAGTGTGCTGATATGTGCTGACACGGTGCTATCAGTGTGACACCTCTGGCCTCATTTATTCCCTACTTTTCCCAAGTAAATTTGGGGATAGAGCTGGAATTTTTCTAGAGCAGTAAAACATGGAACCATAACTGAACAGTAATGAACACTAAGAAAGTCTGTGGGAAATCCAGTGGAAAATGTACTTTGCCTCAGTCCTATTCTTGTACCTTGTCCAGAAATTCATCTCTCTGCCAGCTTATTCCAGGTTTATTTACCTTGCTGAAAAAATATGGAGCTCCATAAGACGGAAATTTGCTTCCATCCACCACATAGCTAATCTCTGAAGAATGAAGGTTTTCAGAATGGTAGACAACACGTTTTTGATGTGATCTCCATGCAACATAGAGTGCAGTTTCAACACTGAATAAACATTTCTCAAATTGTATCAATTACACACTGTGTCTTGCCCAAGCAAGCTTATGAAAGCCAGTTAGTAAAGTGCCATTTTCTCCTGTACTTCCATCACAAGAGTGAAGAATCTGAGGTTTCTTCCCTTGCCAAGGGAGTAGAATTGGGAAACCCCTAATGATGCAAAGAGCAGGTTGCCTGAGAAGTGGAAGCTTTGTGGTTAGATACTAAGGAGATACAGCATAGTAGTGCTGAATGTTTTCATTCAATCTTATGAGATGCAGTTATAAAGAAGAGAGAGAGAAAAAATAGGTAAAATGTGATCTTTTGTGCAGCTAACAGACCCCAAGCCTTGGTATACATCAAAAAAATACTTTTCACAGCCTAGTCCCTTCCTACTACATTTTAGGCACTGGTGCTTTCAGAAAGAGAAGATGCTCCATAAATCCAAAGGCAAAAGTTCACCAGTGTTTGCACTTAGGGCATGTCTAATTGAGATGCAAGAACTGTGAACAAAATCTCCTGTCACAGTGGTTTGCATATATATCTACATATGCTAGCTAAGAAACTTAGCTAATTAAAATGACCATTTCCTTCTAGTATTACAGGTTGTAAACTTTTGATGAAATGAGGTCTTCATCAAATGCCTTCTAAAGAATAGGTTTTCCATTTGTAACTGCCTCTCATATCAAACCCTCTAGGAGAGTGAAAACAGCAATTATTTATAATAACTTTATTTGGTATAATTTCTATCTGTCTTTGAAAGCTCTTCCTGCTGTTTTCAGGCTGTGCATGTTAAACAGAAGTGCTTACACTTGACCTTGCTCTTGATCCACCCTTTGTGTGCAGTAGTGCTTTTCTTCTTCTGAAAGATAGGTACAATTTATGTCCACATAAATTATACTGTACTTGCTATTAACATTCTTTTATCTGGTAAATTACTTACACTGATTGTGTTGAAGACTGTTCTATGAGCTGTTGATAATGGAGGTCTATGATTTGGATGTAATATGTCATTCTTAATTTAGGACAAGGCTGAAAGGAGGTGGCAGCTTGCTATAACACAGGCAAAAAAATCAGGTCCTGGCCACATGCAGTCAGGAAAGGATCCACAGCAGTATTTGGAACAGAAAATGTGTTCAAACTTAGTATTCTGGCTAAATTCCAGCTTCAGTAATTATTCAGTCTAAATCTTCTTGCATTTCCAAAAGGGTGATATTGGTATTCCCATTTCTTTCATGCCTCTGATTCGTGGAGCACATTGGCATAAGTAACCGCCATCCTGTATTGCATTGGAGAAGTAGCAAACAGGGAAAATTATCCATGCTTCCGTCTCTTAACAAATAGTTTAGACTGAGCTAAACTCATGTGATTTATCTTGTTTAGTCAGCCACAAGACTAGAAATGTGACACTACTGATTGACCAAAAGATATGGAGTCTTGATATCATGCTCTGGAGTAAAGTGTTGTGCATTCTGGGTAAATGGAACTCAGTAGATGAGAATACTGAAGGGCTGCGCCCTTTCAAGAAGGGAGAGAGGACAAGGTGATTCTGGACTTTCATTCATGCAATAGTGTCTCTTAACAACAGGTTACCATAAACTGATTATTTTGTAGTAAATAAATGGCAAAGAGGAGAAAGAACTCAAACATATTGCCTTCTTGTCTGTTTCTGCAAAGTGCTGAGGTCTTCCTTGAAGGTTCTGAGCATTCTTGAAAGAAAATGAAGAATGTTGCTATTGCAAAGTTAGGCTGCTCTGAGCAACCATGACTAAAAGGCCTCTGGCATATCATTTGCTCAAAGATTATGATTTCTTCTTGTGACTAAAAAAAACATTTAAGATGTTTGAAGCAGATTTCTTTCATGAAGTGCAAACATCTGACACTTTCATAAACTAAGATTTTATTTTTCCAAGAGTAGGGTTTTTTCAAAATAATGCAAAAATACCACAAATAACCAAAAAAGAGGCTTTTCAAGTGGATGTTTCAGAACCACTTTTTGTTATGCTAATAATAGTGAACACACACACATATAATCTCTAAGTGTTAAACTTATAAAGTCATATTAAAAAAAAAAAGCTCTATATGACCAAAAAGCTCCTTACTCTTTCTAATGCAGTTCAGCAAACAGATGTAACCCCAAAGCGCCAGCCTCATTATGTTGCTGCACAGATTTGACAATCAGTGGTTATCCAGTGTCTAGGTCCCAGGAGGCAGGAAAGAACTTTGCAGTTCTGAATTTTGTACTATTATTATTTTAAAGTTTCAGTGCGCTGCAGATATTTGCTTATATTAGTCTTAATTTTTCCCTGTGAATCAACTTGTTTAAAACTAGACATTTATTTTATGATGAAAGATTTAAAAAATATCTTGTTCTAGATGAAGTTTATATAACATTCATAAGACATTGTGGACTGTACCCATCTTCTTGTAGTTGCAGACGTGTCATACTGAAGACACTATTTTGCTAGACATGTTTATTCTTATGATTTGTAAGTTATTTTTATGTTGTACACAACTCTGTAGAGCACAATGTTACACCCTACCACCCTCCTCAGATGTGTAGCCAAGACACCCCTCCTTGTATTCTGTAGGTTAAACAGAGCCAATAGGATTTAATCTATGTAACTGATGGACTATTCCCAGTGTTTCAACTACTTGTGTCATTCACATTCAAGAGTAAAGGCAGATTTTAGCTAGTCTGTGCCCCCTTATCTGTCCCCAAAACGTACCCTGCAGATCTGTGATTTGGCACATTTTGTGGACCTATTTGCTTTGTTTGAAAATCTTCTCCTTACCAGCTCTCTTCTGAGAGCTGCATTAGTGCATTTTCCAGTAACTAAGCCAAAGAGAACTCTCACCCATCTTCTACGTACATATGTAATGTCTAAACCTTACTTCTGAGGGTAAGGATGCTTATTTATGAAGAAGGAATCAAAAGACAATATGCTAATTGACCATTTTTTACTTACGCTTTTTTGCAAGGGAGCAAACCAAAGCATCTTACTTCCTGCTCAGACCAAAACTTCATACAGATTCCCAGTTCCCTGTATGGCCAGTAGATAAAGAAAAGGCAAGAAGGAAGAAGCTGGAATAAAGGTTTGACTCTTCTTGTCAGCAGAGTTCTGCCTCTGCAAATGGCAAAACTACCTTAGTCCCCTTGTGCATCAAGGAAAATATGACTGCAGTTCTAAGCTAGGCTTATCAAAAGAATGCAGAAACAATTGTTTTGATGGAAAATTGGATTATTAAATACATATTTTGTAAAGTCTATCCCATAGATAAAAGGAAAGAGATGAAGTATTTGTCTAAGAGCCTTGAGAAAAAAAGAAAAATCAAACTGCATTCAGCCACATTATCAAAGTTTCTGACAAAGGGGAAAAAAAACTTGTGTGAGGCAATTTTAGGTTCACTAAGATACTTCTGAGATAGCACAGCTGTTCCTCTGTCCCACACTGAGTTTTTATTGCAAAGCCACAGTGTAATGGAGCAGATCTTTTAAATGGCATTAAAAAACCCCCTACTCCTCAAAATAAAATTATGGACAGTGTAGAAAAGAACAAGCTAATTTTGCCTCTTTATCCATTAATCTTCCAAGACTATATGACACATGAATAAGTTTGTTTTTGTGTGGTGAAGCTGCCATCCTTGTTGGGTTTGCTGTATCCCTCGTGATTGCATAGTTAAGCATGCAATCTTAACTATAATAAAAAATCTTTAATTATGTGCCCTAAAGGTACTTTTAAATTTTAAAAACAAATAGGTCAGTTCAGGCCACAGAATGTATGGCAGGTGATCAATGGTGGAGGCTAAATAAAAGTCTCGTGTGGTTAGTGTGATGCATGGTTCAAGTACCTGTGGCATCACATATTTCCGGTAACAAAAAGATGAGGCACTTTGGATCATCATGTCTGCACTGAAACATTGATCTTGAAAAATACATTCTGAGCTCAAGAACTACCTTTGAAGCTTATTAACTTCCATAGTTACCCCTCATCATTCTTGTAGAGGATATTAATTGAATCAAGTTGCTGCCTAAAGACGCAAATACTTTGTAAAGGATATACAGATATATATTTTTATGAACATCCTCTTTGAACCATAACATCTGCTGGGGCTTTGAAGCATCCCAATACCATTATCAGGTGTTATATTCAACCAGGCATCACATTACTGATCTCAGTCAGTGATTATTTCTTTTTGGTTCAGAGACTTTGTGCTAAGATAGTTTAAATTTTGATATCATCAGTGCAAATGAGTAGGTAAGAATAATAAAAATTTCCTTTTTGTCATAAATCAAAAGTATTTCCACAGGCATTCATTATTTTCAATTGTAAAAGGGTTTGGTATGTAGCTTTTCCAATTCTTCATTAAACTAGATAACATTTACTTATTCCAGATGTTGCTTGCTATTAAAAATGAGAAACAAAGCATTATGAGATTATTATTTTATTTCTGTAACATCTTGCGCTGGGTATTATTCTTGGTTCTCTTTGTTTCAAATAATGTAATTAGTTGTCTTATATCAAATCATGTTGTAAGCCAAAAGTGTATAACTATGTAGTATTTTTATTTTTACTACTGTCATAATTTAGTGTTAGTGCATGACCGGAAATCTGACTCAACACAAAGGCATATGCAAGAGGCAATAAACTGCATACAAACAGGAGAAAACCTATTAGCATTGCTAAGATTTCTGAGGTCTGGCTTCTTTAGATGACAAAGTTGTTGAACACATTCTTTGGTGTTACAACACTTCTAGTCTTTTTTTTGCCATATGATCACTTCTCCAAGCATACAGCATAACAGATCAGTCAGGTTTCAGAGCTGTAAAGCTTCACCCTAGTGGAAAAGTGAGATTGTGCATGATTTGGATACTGCTGAACACATCCCTTCTGTCACAACTGGCTTAGCTCTCCCAGGTAGTTCAGTTCATGGTACTTAACATGGTTGTAAGTTTTCCAGAAGTGGTAACCAAGAAATACCATGAGTATATGTGCTGTATCTTCATTCTGGTGAAGAATTTTCAGAACCTCATAAGGCGCTTTTTCAGTTTCCTATGGTTTTCCTCCAATCCATTTTCCTTTGGTTGCAGTCATTATGTATTACATCCACTGCTTTGAAAAATAATCAACAGAAAAAAAATCCTTAATAACTGTATAATGTTATTTTAAAATCCTACCTTTTACAAGTATGAAACACTTTAAGTGAACTTCCATAGGTATTGTTAGTTTTTGCTATTATTCTCAACCTAATGTAATCTAAAATAACAGCAGTTCCTTGATCTCTTCTCACTGTAATCTGCTCTTCTGCCCAATTGCTCTCCCCATTAAGGACATTTTTCTAATAGCAAGTCTAAATGTTTCCTCTCTTAGTTTCAGGCCATTGCTCCTTATTCTACCAGAAAGTATTTATATTCTGTGATCATTTCTCCCTTGAGTCTCTGTGTTTTCTAGGCTGTATAAATATCAGAAGCGACCACACTGCAGGGTATCGCTGTGTATACTGTGATACACCAGTCCTCTAGGTGGTTAGTATCATGCAGGGTGTAACACATGCTCCAAGGCAAGCACTGTCAATGTTCCTAGGCTTTTCAGGCTCTTGCTTTCACTGAGTCCTCCATAAGTGCTTGCATTTTAAGGAGCAGGATTCTTTTTATGCTTGTCAGAAAAAAAAAAAGGATTAATTCCCTTTCAAAGTTGCACAAAGAAAAAACCAAACAGACCAACCAAAAAACTCTCAAAATTTCAGCCTTTCTCCATTAGACTAGGTTAGCAAGACAAAACCAGCATCATCATTTGACCTCCAAGCCCACATAGTCTTAATGCAGCTCTATACTCTTTATGAGGCCATTTAGTTACACTGAACACAGACTATTTTGTCTTAAAACTCCTGGCTTAGCTAATGTCAGGCAACTCTATCTGACTCTCCACACCTCTTCTTTCCATGCTAACCTTCACCTCTGACACACTAGTTCTAGTCTCCCATGTTATGTGTATGGAATCCCCTCCTTCGACCTGCCTCTGAATTCATTACTAAGTCTCAGGCATCCTTTCTGTCCTCAGTCTGAACACCAGACTCCCCTACTCTCTCAGCCAGAGTCTATCCCAAGGCCTGACAGTTTAACCTTTCATATCCTCATCCCATTTCATTTTCTCTTTACCTTCCTAGTTCTTTCTCTCTCTTACTCCACTCAGGCATTTTTTTTCCTTTGTACATGAGAAAGGGTAAGAAGGGATGTGCCTGATCTCATTTTTGGTACCACAGGAACCAGGAAGAACATCTGTAAAAAACTAGAGCACACCCACTGTAAACATGCCCTTCCGTGAATGCAGCAGCCAGCCTAAAAACTCTGAAGAGCAGATGAAGAGAGATATTTTCTAAAGACTTGTAATGGGGCCATATCTACTCAGTTAATGTGCAAAAATGACAAAAGAGACATCCCTGAAAGAAAATGCTGCAGTGCCACATCAAGCCTCAAATCACCATTCCTAGCCATGAGGGCATAAGGACATCTCAGTGAAAGAACTCTACTCACCATTACTATGGACAAAGTGATGTGTTTTCCCTAATCTCATTCTTAGAAGAAACAGAAATATTTTTGCAGTGAGCAAGCAAATAAATCCCACCTCCTCACAATTCTCCATGGTGGATATCTTTAATTAGAAGTTTAGCAAAGTTGTGCACAACTAATAGTAGAATTTTTACACCACAGAGACAGGCCATTCCTCACTAGAGGGTGACTTAGAAAATCCTGTATTCTTGCAATTTTTTAGGGCCCAATACTTCTTATGTGTTTGTCGTGGTTTGACCTGGGCCAGATGCGAGGCACCCACGAAAGCCACTTACTCACTCCACTCTGTAACTGGATGGGGGAGAGAAAATTTAACAAAGGATTCATGAGTTGAGATAAGGATTGGGAGGGATCAGTCACCAAATGCCATCACAGGCAAAACAGGCTCAACTTATTTAAAAATATGAAGTAAGGTTATTACACTAATGGAATCAGAGCAGGATAATGAGAAGTAAAATAAGCCCTTAGAAACACCTTCTCCCCTCATTCACTTCTTCCCAGCTCTACTCCCTACCCCAATGGTGCAAGGAGACAGGGAATGGGGTTTTTGGTCAGTCCATCATCCATGTCTTCTTCCGCTGCTCAGGTAGAGGAGTTGTTTTCCCCTGCTGCACTGTGGGGTTGCTCCCACAGGAGACAGTCTTCCATTAACTTCTCCAACGTGAGTCCATCTCATGAGTGACAGATCCCTGCGAATTGCTGCAACGTGAGTCCATCCCATGGGCAGCAGCACCCCTCAGACTGCTGTGGCATGGGTCACTCCTCCACAGGGTGCAGTTCTCCAAGGACAGGCTGCTCCATCCTGGGAGCAGGGCCCCTCTCTCCATGGGTCTCCCACAGGATCACAGCCTCCTTCCATGTATCCACCTGCTCTGGCATGGGCTCCTCCATGGGCTGCAGGTGGATCTCTGCACCCCCCTGTGCCTCCATGGGCTGCAGGGGCACAGCTGCTTCACCATGGCCTTCACCACAGGCTGCAGGGGAATCTCAGCTCCAGTGCCTGGAGCACCTCCTGCCCCTCCTTCTGCACTGACCTTGGTGTCTGCAGAGTTGTTCTTCTCACATATTCTCACCCCACTCTGCTCTGGCTAAAAATTAAAACTGCACCCCCAGTATTGTTTTGATTTTCTTCTTAAATCTTTTATCACAGAGGTGTTACCACTACTTCTAATTGGCCCAGCCTTGGCCAGTGGCACATCTTTGGAGCCAGCCAGGGATTTGCTCTGCTGGACATGGTGGAAGCTTCTAGCAGCTGCTCACAGAAGCCACTCCTGTAGCCCCCCTGCTACCAAAAACCAGGCCGTGCAAACCCAATACAGTATTATTCTATATTCTATATAGTTATAGAATCAATATTTTTTACTTATATAATTATATTTTATGTAATGACATAGATTATTCTATATAATCTTTGGCAAAAATTAACACTAGAGTACAAAAGACTTATTTGATATGTCCTTATTTGGAGGTGAGTGGAAAGTTTTATTTGAGCTGTCCTCCATTTCAGTATAATGACCTTGCATGGATAATTCCAGCTGAAGGTACCATATCTTTAAATAGGTGATGCTGCTGTCTAGGTTTCCCATCACACTTATTTACACAGAAAGGAAACAGCAGCAGTGGTAATCCATAAAGTTAAATATTTTAATACGCTGTCTTCTGAAACAAATTTGTTTTAAAAATTAATTGCCAGCTAACTTTCCCCTAGATCACATCACTTAATTGCTTATAATTTTGTGCTTGCAGTTACATTCACTTGTAGAGAATCAGGCAATTGTTCAGTGTGCCTGCAAACCAGTCTGTCATACATATTTTTATTTCATCCTCTCTAATCTCTGTGGTCTTTGTATTTCTGGAGGTGAGTAGGATCTCTTGTGCAGTTAAAAGGCTGATTTGAGGGCATTGGACAGGTTCAGAGATCCACGATCATTAATTTTGCGCTTCATCCATAAGGGAACATACTGAACCTGCAAAGAATTTTTTCCAGTTCACTTCCTTTCCCAGTAAGTCAGTGGGTACTACATGGGTGGATAAAAAGCTTTGTCTTTCACCTGGGGAAGCTGACTTGAGCACTTGTCGCTAGCGAGCCCAGACAC
>WBMZ01002766.1:3680-30891 GCA_013400975.1 Atrichornis clamosus
CTCCCACTATGCTGCTCCAAGCCCCGTCCAGCTTTTCCTTGGATGCTTCCAGGGATGGAGCAGCCACAGCCTCTCCGGACAACCTGAGGCCTCAATTCCCTCCGAGCCAGGAATTTTTCCTTGCTCTCCGATCCGGAGACATCCGGGTGACCACGGGATTTCCCTTGCAGCCACAGGACTCCTGGGAGGAGTGGTGCAGCCCGGATCTCCGGCGGGAAGCAGGGAAGGGATGGACAACGAGCGTGTCCAGCTGCAGGAGCACCAGAAGGTTTCCCAGGAAGAAGCGAAGGAGCTCAGACAGGTACCAGTCGGGATAAATTCATGGATAAGGGTTGGTTCGCTCCTTCCCTTTATTCCTAATTCCTTCATAACGCATCCTTTCTCTCAGGAACGGTTGCTGTCTTCACAAGATATTCCATGGGAATATTTGGAATATTCATCCTGAAAATCCCCTGGTCGCTTCCTGTTTGTTTTTTAATTTCTTGGTACAAATCAGGGATTATCAGGGAATATTAAAGTGACGGGATTATGATCCGAGGAAAATCCTTGATTTTATAACGTTCCGCTTTTTTTTGAGTTTTCCCTCGGCTGTTCTATTCCTGTAAGGAAGAGTTCTACTCCAGGAACACTCCCACAATGTTTTCTAAAAACAGGGAGAGAATTTGTCCGTAGGAAATCAATGCCATCCAGGAAAGGAATAAAGGGGGAAACACGTTGGAGATTTCACTGGGAAAAAAAAAAAAAAATCAGTGGAATTCACTCTGATATTGTTCCTCTCAAGGGTTTTTTTAAGGAATTTGGGATGAACAAAGCTCTTGCTCTTCCTCTCTCCTCCAAACGAATTGCAGGAATAACGGGAATGGTTGAATGCTCCGCAATTCCTTCCCTCAGAGCTGGAAGCCCTGAGCGGGATTGAGGTGCCTGAGGAAAGGACCTGGCTGGGAATTCCTGAGGGGATTTTAGTGTCCAAAACCTCTGGAGTTCGTGGCTGGATTCCTCAGCTGGGATCTGGAGAGGGAGGCGGAATCCTGTGAAGTTCCCGTGGTGCCTGGCTGAAGGCTTTTCCTGGGATTGACATAATGGAGTGGGAGGGATGTGGCAATATTGGCTCCGGGGCCTGGCGGATCCGGAGAGTTCCATTCCAGGCCTTTCGGTGCTTCCAGAGGCTCCCTGGTGTTTCTTTGCCCTTTATTCGCCTCCGTCTCAGGAAATCACAACTGTGAGCTCCCAGCGAACTTCCTTCGGTGGAGGAAGTGCTCATTCCAAGTGCTAAAATTCCACGTTGGCTCATGGGATGGCCTCGTTCCATGGCCTGGAGCGAGGAGCGGGCGCCTGATCCTCCCTCACACGTGGAAAAGCCGGCTCTGGAGTTGTTTTCTTGGAGTTTCCTCCCTCGCAGTGTGGGGAGAGAAGTGAGCTCCTCGCCGCTTGCGCTCTGGAGTTGCTTAAAGAAACGATTCCAAAAGAAAAAGTGGGATTCAAGCCCGCGGAGCTGCTGGAATGTCGTCTTTTTCCAGCCCGGTGCTGTGGGGGTGACACCGGGAGCGCTTGGGCCTTGACGGAGTCAATAAAAGCAGGATTCTCTCTCGATCCGAGGAGGAATAATGGGAGAAATATCCTCCAATAAATGGTGTCGTGGTGACTTCAGATCCTTCCTGTCTCCCTGCCCATTCCAGGTGCCGCAGGAACGGATGTGGATAAAGCTCTTCGTGTTTTAAGCGCGAGGTGATGGAATCCCTAAGGAGGATTGGAGTTTAGGAAAGAACTAGGATTGGGATTTTTGAGCTGTTTTCCCACCTCCTTGCTCGCCTGCACTGTAGGAAACCATGGCAAATTATCCCGTTTCATCCCAATTGACTAATGACACTTTTTTCCTAAAAAAAACCAGGGGAATTTGGGCGTGGAAGCTGCAGCATTCCTGATGAAACGTGCTCTGCCTCAGCATCCGGGTTGCGCAGGGATAACGGGGTGGATCTCAGGGAGAATTCCAGGGAGTTCAGTTAAAAACTGGCAGTTCTTCCTGCACGAGGACACTTCCAGCATCTTATTTTTCCTGCTGGATACTCCTTGATTTGTTGGGCGTATCCGGTGACTTGCCTGAAACTGCCCAGAAAATCCATGGATAGATCAGAGTGGATAAATCAGAGTTTCCAGATGATAATCCAGTGGCATAAATCCATGGCTGTCTCCCTGGGAGATGGAGCAGAGGGGGAAATGTGCCTTGAAAACACCTCCGTGATGGATTTAGACTTCCTGGTTGGATTTGGGGATCGGATCCAGCGTCCTGTTGAGTTTCCATGCCCTGGTTCTCCACCCAAATTCCCGCCTGGCACTGGAGGCAGAGCTGGAGCAGTGATAATTCCACATAATTTATTAAAATAGTGCCCAGCTTTGCCCAGAGCTCACATCCCAGGAACTCCAGTGCTGGAAAAGCATCCCGGCCACTCCCATCCCTTTGGATGTGGCGGCAGCGCTCAGCCTGAAGGGCTGACGATGCCAACAGAGGGATGAGGGGTTAATTACCTTTAATTAATCCCCTTGGGCCGAGGGAATTAACAGATAAAAGGGACCTGTAATTTTGGGATGTGAGCCGCCACCTCGCGTGTGTCCGAGTGTCCAAGGCCACGTTGGATGGGGCCTGGAGCAACCCGGGATAGTGGGAGCTGTCCCTGCCCGTGGCACTGGGGTGGAATGGGATGATCCTTAAGGGATGATCCTTCCAACCCAAACCGTCCCGGGATTTAAAGCCACGCGCCAGCCACGGCTACAGCTCCGAGCCGCATCCCACAGAACTGGCAGCTCTCCGTGTTCCCTCCCGGCAGATCCTGAGGAAGCTGAAGGGGCTGGCCCTGGAGACGGAAGCAGAGCTGGAGCGGCAGGACGAGGCCCTGGATTCCATCGGCAGCTCCGTGGATCGCGCCACGCTCAACGTCGAGCGGCAGAACCGCAGGATGAGGAGGCTCACGTAACATCCCGGTGGGAATGGGGCCCGGGGAGGGGCAGGAGCGGGATCCGGGCTCCTCTGGACTGCTGCTTCCATGGACACTCCGGGAGGTGCTTGGGATCTTGTTGGGAAAACGGCGCTGCTGGGGGAGAGTTCCCGAGGGGTTGGAAGGTGTTCCCAGACGTGGGTGGAGTTTGGATCTTGGCGGTTGGAGCTGGGATGGTTTTGGATCTTGGATGATTTTGGATTTTGGTGTTTGGATCTTGGATGATTTTGGATCCTGGATGGTGTTTGGATCCTGGATGGTGTTTGGATCCTGGATGGTGTTTGGATCCTGGATGATTTTGGATCTTGGGTGGTTTTTGGATTTTGGGTGATGCTTGGATCTTGGATGATTTTGGATCTTGGATGATTTTGGATCCTGGGTGGTGTTTGGATCCTGGATGGTGTTTGGATCCTGGATGATTTTGGATCTTGGATGATTTTGGATCTTGGATGATGCTTGGACCTTGGATGATGTTTGGATCTTGGGTGGTGTTTGGATTTTGGATGATTTTGGATCTTGGATGGTGTTTGGATTTTGGATGATTTTGGATCTTGGATGGTGTTTGGAAGCTGTTTTAGGATGAAAAGACCGAGATTTCCAATCGGGATGAAACAAAAATCCTGGATTCTGCCTATGGAAACGCTGCAAATCCCAAGGGATGTGACCCAACCTGACTGCACTTCGATGTGATTTTTTTTGCTGCTGCTTTTTGGGTTTTTTTTCGTGCACCGAGACCACTTCCAGCTGATTCCAACCTCTTCATTCCCTCTCCAGCTCTTCCCTTAAAATCCTTAAAAGCCAAACTGAGGACCAGACGTCCAACGCTAAATCCTGGAGCCTTTATTTTTTTTTTTGGGAATTCAGTGCTGAGGGGAACAAACGATGGTGATGGAACCTCGTGTTCCCTCAGCAAAAAGTTATACCACCTTCCAATCCTACTTTACATGAGCCTTGGAATTTTCTGGGAGTCGGGAAGACTCCGAGCTGGAAGCGTTGGATGGTGGTGGGACGTCACCCGTCCTGTGGCTTTTATCTCTTTGCACTCAGTGGTGAAACATTTCGAGCCTTTTCCCAGGCTTTTATTCCTTAAAAAAAAAAAAAAAAAAAAAGGGAATGGTGTCACTGGCGTCTTCAGTTTACAGCTGGGAGTAGAGCAGGGATTTTTCCCTCTGAAATTATTGATGTTTTCCGGGAAAAATCCCAGCTAATCCTTAAAAACTCCCATTTCGTCAAATACGCTTTGGCTCCGAGGAGCTGTTGCAAAATGTCCTTTTTTAGGGGTTTCTTTTCCTTAAAAATTCGGGTATTTGGGTGTGGCTTTCAAACCCAACGCTCCCAGTGCAATATTTCTAAATAACAAAGCTTCCGATTCTCCCTTCCCACCGGGAGATTCCCCCGTTCCGCAGGAATCCGTGGAATGCAAAATCCACTGAATCCCGCCGAGGATGTTGTTGTTTGCAAGCTCTTCCCGTTCCCTTGGTTCGTGTTCCTTCATTTTAGTTAGGAATTGGGGGGAAAATTCCCTCCAAGTTGTGACTGGCATGCACTTTATTGATAATACGGTGATAATCCTTAAATTTTCCGTAAATCCATAAAATATTCCCTGGGAAATAAAATCCCTGTCTGGGCTTCTCCTGTTGTTCCGCCACCCTAAATCACTGACGTGAAGGAAAAGAACGCTCGCACAACTCCTTTTTCCATGGATTTCCGACTGTGTTTTCACACAAAATCCGTGGTCTTTGAAGCTGCTGCTGACGGGGATGGGATCTCGGAGCTGGATAAATCCAAACCAGGATTCCCAAAGGGAAATATTCCCGAATGGAGCTTTTTTTTGGGGTTTTTTTTTTTTAGGGTGTTCTTTGTGCCATATTTTTTATTCTCGTGGTTTTTTCAGCGCTGGCTCCGTAATTTGTGGATTGTGTTAATCCCACGTGTCCAAAACCAGGGAATGTTCTTTGTAAGGAATGACCCAACCTGGAGCTGTCCATTGGCTGAATTCCGTGTGCCAGGAGGACTTGCAGCCTGTAATTCCTTCTTATTAAATATCTTGGAATAGTGATTTCCTCTCTCTGTCTTCACTGGGCCGAGAAATTGTGGGAAAAATGCTCGGATCCAGCCCCTTGTCCCCCTCTGGAATGGGATTTAATGGAGCACTGTAGGGTTGGCGTTTAGGACGGGCTTATTTGGAATTAAAAAAGAGGGAAAATATCCGCGGGTGGAATGGGATGGTCTTCCCAAGCCAAAGCATTCCGTGATCCTCAGCCAGGCTGGGAGGAGTGGCTGATGCTCCAGAGGGACCTCAAAATCCTGGGAAAACGGGCTGGTGGGAACATCACGAAGTTCAGCCGGAAGAAATCCTGCCCTGGGAAGGGACAACCCCAGGCACCAGGATTTGCTGGGAACACCCAGCTTGGAAAAGAGGACCTGGGGGTGCTGCTGGATGCCAAATCGAACGTGGAATCCTGGAATGGTTTGGGTGGGAAGGACCTGAAATCCCATCCAATTCCAATCCCCTTCCACTATCCCAGGGTGTCCAACCCGGCCTTGGGACACTTCCAGGGATCCAGGGGCAGCCACAGCTTCTCTGGGAATTCCATCCCAGCCCCTCCCCACCCTCCCAGCCAGGAATTCCTTCCCAATATCCCATCCCTCTGAAGGCCATTGCAGGGATTTCCCTGTGATCCCACTGAATTCCCAGCTGGAGGACACCACCAGAGGCACCACGGATGCTGCTTTTATCCCAAATTCCCGGAGTTATTTAAGGAGTCCTTGCTGAACCCTTCCCTCCTCCATGGCCTCCCCCATCCAGCAGGAACAGGAGTGGGATCCCGAGCTCCCAGCCTGAGCCAGGAGCTCCTTTCCATGTGGGAGAATCCCAGTTCGGGAATGAAACAGGAATAACAAGGGTGGGAAAAAATACCGGAGCACCTGGGAGAAATGAGGTGGCCCAGCAGGACGTCGATCCTAGGAAATGGCGTGAAGGCTCCTGGATGACAAGGAATGGGATTTTGGTTTTCTGATTGATTATTCCTGTTCGTAGGGACGTCCCAAATCCACGTTTTTCTCTTCCCTGTCGGACTTTTCCAAGCAGAGCTGCAGTCGCCCTGAGCAGGGAATTTTTGGGCTGCCCTGGTCGAGCTGCAGGAACGCAAACTCGGGAAATGAAAAGGATTCCAGCGTTTTCTTCACTGGGGAATGTGAGCAGCATTCCCAGGTGCCTCCTTGGAAGAGCCTGGAATAGTGGGAAACTCCTTGATGGAGTTTGCAGGGATTTTTTAGGGAGGGAGGTTCAAGTGTTGGGCAGAAAATGGAGGGATTTTGACTTCGTGCCTGTGGAAGGAATTTGCATTCCAAGGTCCATTCCAGGTGCCGGGATCCCAGGATTTTCATGGCGTGCTCGTTTCCGGCTCGTTTCTGCGTTGTCCCCCTGGGAATGCTGTTCCTTTTCCTATAATAGGATTTTGATTTCAGCTTCCGAGGTGGAATAGTGCTGCTCTCCAGGGGTGGGAGGAAATCCTTTCCATCCCGGCTCTCTTCCGTGGTTTCCTGATCCCGAGCTGCAGCTGGGCAGGATGGGGGGGATGGGAAACCGGGAGAACGTGGAGGCGAAAAAGCTCCGGAAGGTGAAATCGTGGAATTGTTTTGGGTGGAAAACACCTCTGAAATCCCTGAGTCCGACCATGAATCCAGCAGTGCCAGGGAAATGCATGGCTGGGGGTGATCCGGGGTGGATTTCTGGGAGCTCCATCCTCATGGAGATGAATTCCAGCTTTTAGGAAGTGCTCCCGTGCCCTAAAAGGGTCTTTCAGTGCCAGTGCTGTTCCAGGGGGATGATGGTCCCAAACCGGGATCTGAGCTGGGATGGGCAGATCCCGAGCATCCCAAGTCGGGGAGCTGCTGGAATGACTCCAGGGGAGGTCGTGGAGTTGTCACAGGGAGAGCTGGGAATGTTGCCCTGGAGAAGGGAAGGCTCCAGGGAGAGGTCAGAGCCCTTTCCAGGGGCTAAAGGGGGTCCAGGAGAGCTGGAGAGGGATTGGGACAAGGGATGGGGGGACAGGACACAGGGAATGGCTTCCCAGGGGAAAGGGGGAGATTTGGGGGGGATCTGGGGAAGGAATTCCTGGCTGGGAGGGGGGGGAGGGGCTGGGATGGAATTCCCAGAGAAGCTGTGGCTGCCCCTGGATCCCTGGAAGTGTCCAAGGCGGGGTTGGAGCACCCTGGGATAGTGGGAAGTGTTCCTGGCACAGGGTTGGAACTGGATGATCCTTAGGGTCCCTTCCAAGCCCCAGAATTCCATGATTCCCTGATTCTAAGGAGTGCAAACTGGGATTCTGAACTGAACCAGAGCAGCTCAGCATCGCTCCCGAGGAAAAACGTTGCAGCCTCTCCCGAGGGATCCAGATCCATGAAATCCACTCAGCATTTCAAAGACTTGGCCTCCAGCTCCAAGAAGAGCTGGGAATTCCTAAGAACCCGAATATTCCAGGCTGACGTAATTCCCTCAGACTAATTCCCAACTTTTACTACAAACTCCATGGACGTTTGCACTCAGTTTTCAATTCCTCTTGTTGAAAAAAAAAAAGGGAAAAAATCCAGGGATTTGCTGGAATGTTCCAGGCACATCAGAGCAGGGGGGGGGTTGGAGCTCCCACTGCTCCCAAAAATCCCTTCCGGTGCCGGGAAGGAATCCAGCAAAGCTGGAAAGGGTTGTGTGCGCTCAGGCTGAGCTGGGAAATCGGGAATGGAGCAGGAAAGGGAGGTGGGAAAGCTCGATAGGAGACGAGAACTGCCTGTGCAATTACTGCAGCATTAATTAACGCACAGCATTCCCAGGATTTTGTGCTCTCCCGGCAGTCACGTGCGTGACCTGGAATTAAAATCACGGAATGCTTTGAGTTGGAAGGACCTTAAATCCCGTCCCATTCCCACCCCCTGCCATGGAAGGAGACAACTTCCACTATCCCAAAGTGCTCCAACCTGGCCTTGGACACTTCCAGGGATCCAGGGGCAGCCACAGATTCCCCGGGAATTCCATCCCAGCCTCTCCGCACCCTCACAGGGAGGAATTCCTTCCCAAGATCCCATCTCAGACATCACCTTGGAAGGTCATGGACTCATCGTATTCCAGACAGGAAAACTTGGGAGTCAAAAGGACTGTTTTTCCCAGATTTTTCCAGGTAACCGGGAGTCACTGCATGGATTGAGCTCCGTCTCCTCGCCTCACTTTATTTTGCTTTATTTTGCTTTATTTTATTCCTTTTCCCTTCATTCCAAGTCCTCCCTCAAGAAGGGGCTGCTGTTCCCTCCCTCTGGCATTCCTGGAATGCTGCTCCCGTCGTTCCCAGGGCTCCACGGCTGTGTCTGACCCTCGTTCCTTACGAATCCCATGGATTTTGGTGGCTTTCCCTCCCTCGCCTTGGGGTGAGCTGAGCCAGAACGTTCCAATCGCGCCGTGGTTTGGGGCCGATTCCAGGGATGTGGAATCCCTTGGGATCGTAGTTTTGGAGTGAAACACGCGGGGATTTCACGATTTTTGCGGGAATGGCCAAAAGGAATTAAAAAACTCCAAACCTCCCTCAGCCTCATCCAAGGGGGAGCCGCTCCCAGCACGGCCTGGGAGCAGCTGGAATGAGAAATCTCCCACTTTGGAGCTGCTGCTTCCCAGTTTGGTGAACTGGAACATGGGATTGAGGGAGCTGGGAATGTTGATCCTGGAGAAAAGGAGGATCCGGAGGGACCTCCCGGCTCTCCGCGATTCCCTGACAGGAGGAGGCAGCCGGGGGGGATTCGGGATTTGGGATCTGCTCCCGGGGAACGAGGGATGGGATGAGAGGGAACGGCCTCGGGCTGCGCCAGGTTGGACATCAGCAGGAATTTTTCCAGGGAAGGAGTGGCCAGGCATTGGAACTGCCCAGGGAGGTTTGGAGTCCCCATCCCCGGAGGTGTCCGAGGAATTCCTGGATGTGGCACTCAGAGCTCTGGGCTGGGATCGGGCACGGCTCGGGCTCGGTGATCCTGGAGGGCTTTTCCAACCTCAGGGATCCTGGGATTCTGAGCAGTGCTCGCACAACCTGTGGTGGCAGCATCCGTGGAGAGTCCCGTGCTCCACATTTTGGGATCGTGTCCTGCGGCGAAGGAAGAATGGATCCAGACCCTGGCATACTCCAGGACCCTTGGATTGCCCGGCTTTTTTGGGATCTCCCTAAAAACCCAAATCCAGGGGCAGCAATCAGAGAGCCACAGGCCCTTCCCAGAGTTTAGGGGATGTGCCAAGTGGATTTTCCATGAGGGAGCAGCCGAGCAGGAGACTTCCCGCGGCAGCTCCTCCCGTTGTGATCCCATGGCTGGGATTCTCTCTGCCAGCTCGGAATTCCCGTGTTCCATTCCCAGATTTTCCTCGTCACGGGTAATGACAAATAATTCGGCTCCACCAGGAACTGGGCAGGGCTCCGACCTTCCCTCTGCTCCAATTTCCTGGTCTGGAAAACATGGATAATGGGTTGGGGGTCGGCTGGCAGAGCTGATGTACATCCCGATCCGGCTGTTCTCACTGGAATCCAAGGGATATTCCTGGCCCCTCCTCTCCCTCTGATCCCAGCTAACAGGAATCACAGCCTGGGGGATCCTTTGGGATGGATGGGGAGGGAGAGGAACCTTTGGGACGGGATTGATCCAACCCTGCTGCTCCAGGTGCTTCTGGAGGAGGGGAAATCCGGAGCTCCGGGTGGGAATGCTGAGTTTCCTTCCCTCGCTTGAAATCCGTGTGCAACTAAAGAGGCCAAAAGTGGGATTTGGGATGAAAATTTTGGGAAGAAATGAATTTTTTTTCTCCTAATTTTTTGGGTTTTTTTTTTCTTTTGCTTCTTTTCCGTAGAAATTTCTCAAATATTTTTTCTTTCCACGAGCCGGCTTTTTTACTGGATCATGGAATGCTTTGGGTTGGAACGGGCCTTAGGGATCATCCATGGGCAGGGACACCTTCCATAAATCCAAACCCCTCCATGAGAGGTGGGTTGGAATGAGATGATCCCTAAGGTCCTTTCCAACCCAAACCATTCCGAGATTCTGGAATTCTTTGTGCCACATTTTTTGTTGGCTGCAGATCCCGAATTCTTTGGATTGCCACACCAGGCTGAGACTCCTGCTCTGACAGGGGTGGAAATTCCACAGGAGAACCCCGAAATTCCCAAATGCTCCTGCTTTTGAGGGGTTCCCTGCTGGCCAAAAGGCAATTCCCTGTCCCAGGTGGCAAAAATGGGAATAAAGCCCAAAAGGAAGATTCCGGAGTCCCCAGGGATGATCCACTCAGGTCCTGGAAGGGGAGCTGCCCTCTGGGACAACCTTTCCTTCTCCAGGGATCCATAAAGAAGCCTGGAGATCCCTGGATTCGGGACTCTTCCCTTCTCCACACCTCCTCTCCAGAGCCTTTCCAGCATCCTGAGGTGACTCAGGCTTGGAAAACTCATCCCAAAAGGAGAGGAAGCAGCAACTGTTGCATCCCAGAGAGCGAAACTCCACGATCCCAGCGGCTCTCCCACATCCTCAGGGCTGTTTTTCCACACCCCGCTCCGTTTGTGGTTTCCCGGTTCCAAGGACAGCAAATTCCCGGAGTGTGAAAATTCCCATTCCGGGTTGGTTTCGGCTCCTCCCGGGCAGTTTGGCCTCGTTTTTGGAGGAAGGGCTTTGGATTTATTCCAGCCAATGCCCACGGGATATTGTTCGGGAGAACCATTAGGGAAAGGACTCGGAGCGGAGGGGGGCACTGGGATGAAGGGGAGCCAAGGAGAAAAGGGAAAAAAAGCTCCTGGAATCCCTCGTTTTCCATAAAAACAAGTGGTGGAGGGAGCCTGAGCTAATAAACACCCAGGGAGAACGGGATGGGATTTTTTTTCCCCACTTTTTCCTTGGCTTTAAGCGCTGCTGGGTTTTTTCCACCTCTTTTTATATGGATATAAATCCGAGGGGAAAAAAAACCCACCCCAATTCTAGGCAAAGTTACGAGGAAAAAAATGGGAAAAAAAAAGGAACAAAAACTAAGGAAGGATGGTGAAAGTGCTTGGGTAGGGCCGGATCCGATGGATGGGGAGGGGATGGATTGGGAGGTAGGACTGGGAGCATGGATTTGGATTGCTGATGTTCTCCTGTGCCAGAGGCTGTACAGGGATCACTCAGCCTGTTCATGGAGATCGTGGAATCATGGAATGGTTTGGGGGGAAGGGACCTTAAATCCCATCCCATCCCACCCCATCCATGGGCAGGGACACCTCCCACTATCCCAGGCTGCTCCAAGTGTCCAACCTGGCCTGGGACACTTCCAGGGATCCAGGGGCAGCCACAGCTGCTCTGGGAATTCCATCCCAGCCCCTCCCCACCCTCCCAGCCAGGAATTCCTTCCCCATATCCCATCCATCCCTGCCCTCTGGCAGTGGGAAGCCATTCCCTGTGTCCTGTCCCTGCATCCCTTGTCCCAATCCCTCTCCAGCTCTCCCGGAGCCCCTTTAGGCCCTGGAAGGGGCTCTGAGCTCTCCCTGGATCCTTCCCTTCTCCAGGTGAGCATTCCCAGCTCTCCCAGCCTTTGGACAGCAGCTCCGGATTCGAACCAAACCATTCCAATGATGATCCCACTCCAAGGTGGTCCTGGAAGAACCACTGTGAAATCCAGTGGTCAAATCCCGCATCCCTTTGTTCCTCTTCTCTGGGATAAAATGTCCTGCTGTGGAAATAAGACCCTGGGAGATGGATCCTGGTATTCCTGGAATTCTGGGCACGGCAGTGATGCTTTACTGTGGCCTCAGTGAGTGCCAACAGCATTCCATGTTGGGATTGGAATTCCAAGGGCTCCATCGTTCCTGGCATGCCAGGAGCAGTGATCCATGCACTTGGGTGGATTCCATCAGAGAATTCCAGGATGGTTTGGGATGGAAGGGACCTTAAGGATCATCCCATTCCACCCCCTGCCACGGGCAGGGACACTTCCCACTATCCCAGGGTGATCCAAACCTCGTCCAACCCGGCCTTGGACACTTCCAGGGATGGGAAATCCACGACTCCGGGCTGGTTTTCTCCCTGTGTTTTCCTCACCCTCTTCCTGATCCCAGCCTTTCCCACCCTACAGCTTTGTCCAGCTCAGGACAAATCCTGACCCCGCTTTGGATCCAAACCAAGGGATCTTTTTTGATGGGAAGTGGAAAAAATAGGAAATCGAAGGAAAAAACCCAGAGCAAATCCTGAAGAAAAGATTCTTGGAGCGTTTCTAAAAGGGAATGTTTTTCCTGAGGGGTTGGGAGCAGGAAGGAAATGATACAAAAACAATTCCCAACTTCTCTTCTCCGTGCCTTAAATCGTCGGGATACTCGGCCAGGATGGGTTTTGGCGTCACCTCCGGCACCTCTGGAGCTCAGGAACGGCTCCGGGGGAGGGCGGAGTTGGAGCTGCCGAGGATTTGCCTCAGGATGTGCTGGAATTCTTCGGGAAGGAGTTGTATTCTCAGTGGATATCCCAGTGGATCCATGACAAAAAGTGGGATATTCTCAGTGGATATCCCAGTGGATCCATGACAAAAAGTGGGAGAAGCCACTCCCGGCTGAGAAGATGGCAGCAAAGTGACAGGAATTCCAACCAGGCCAAGGAGTTTTCCACAGCCAAAGGAAAAGTTTTAAATTCCAAGGGGCTCCAGCTCTGTTTTGTCTGGGAGGGTTGGATGCACAGGGCTCCATCCAGCTGCTTGTGCACCTGGATTCGGGAATGTTCCAGGAGCTCCAGGAGGGCACCACCATCCCCAGAGGTCCCATCAATGTTCCAGAGATCCCAAGGTATCCCAAGAGCCCTGAAAATTTGGGATGAGCAGCCACACTGAGCCTTAATACAGGGAGGCGGAGAGGTCAGGATGAAATCCTTCCCTATGGAATGGAATTCCCAGAGAAGCTGTGGCTGCCCCTGGATCCCTGGAAGTGTCCAAGGCCAGGTTGGATGAGGCTTGGAGCAACCTGGGATAGTGGGAGGTGTCCCTGCAGGGCAGGATTGGAACTGGATAATCCTTAAAATCCCTTCCAATCCGGCCCATTCCATGAATTCCTTTAAGGAACAGCAAACCAAAAATATTTCCATGAAAAAAAAAAATCCTTTAAAAAAATTTTTTAATTGTCTGAAAACCGGAGGAAAATTCCCGGAATTAAAAGAATCTCAACCAGCACGCAACAAATTCGGGATATTTGGCTCCCAAAATATTTCTTGCCCCACAGGAAAAAAAGTCAACGCCCTAGAAAAGATAAAACCGGGAATCCCAGCTGATAAACTGGGAAGAAAAGAGGACATCTAGGACATGATCCGGAAGGAAGCAATGTTCAATTAAATTGGATTAGAGAATCCAATATCCAGGAAAAAAAAATTCTGTAGCCGAGCAGAATTTCCTCGTCACCAAATCCCCACTCCAGGGTTTTAATCCTGAGGCCGTTTCCATTTGTCACGTTCCTGATCCTGACGGATTCATTTAGGAGCTGGCCTAAACCACCCTTACCCAGGAGTGGGAATGCTTTTTGGGAATTGCTGTGTCCGTAAGGGTTGGTGCTGAGGGAAAATATTTCGCTTGGAAGTGGAGCAGCTGTGGAATGGGTGAATTTGGGTCGGTTTTTGCTGGTAGGACTTGGATTATTGGGTGTTAATTGGGGATGGATTTTAGGCTCCATCCATGGGAATTCCGTATGAACAGCTCCATTTCCAGCCGTTTTCTGGATTCCAAATTCCAAATTCCCTCCTTTCCGCAGCCAGCTGGATCTGCCGGTTCGGCTGCCGTTGGGCTTTGTGTTCCCAAAGGATTTTTCCAAGGGGTGGGGAAACAGCCTTGGGTGGTGGAGGAGCCAATCCATGGCTCTGGCTTGGGATCAACCCCATGGAAAACCTCCGGAAGGATGGAAGTGCCTGGATCACCTCCCTGCCAATCCTTACCCATCCCTGAGATCTTCCACAGTCCAGTCCGTAGGAAAAGGGATGGAAAATCCAATTGGAAGCAGCACCTCTTGGAGCAGCTCTGCCGTAGGGAGGGATTTCACCACTGGAATGATCCTTGGGATGCTCCTGTGCAGGGCCAGGAGTTGGATTTCCGTGATCCTGGTGGATCCCTTCCAATCAAATTCTAGGATTTTATGATGGGATTCCCTGGGGGGAAAATGAGGGAATGGGGGTGACTTGAAACTTTTTGGGGGTTTTTGGTGGCTTGGATCAGCTTTTCCCGCTGATTTTTTTGGTGGATTTTTTAGCTGGATCAGGGATCAACCTGTTCCTGCTGCTCAGAATTCCCGCGGCACCTTCTGGGATCTCCTGACAAACTTGGGATTCTCCAGCTTGGAATAACAACGTGTGAGTTTTTGTTCCCAGATCTGGCGTCTCTGGAAAACTTGGAAAACCTCCCTTTTGGGGGCACGAATAATGTTTGGATTTTTTTTTTTTGTGGATTTCTCAGGGATCAGTCTGTTCCTGAGGCTCAGAATTCCCGTGGCATCTCCTGACAAACCTGGGATTCTCCAGCACTGAACAGGAACATGGGAGTTTAGGTTGCCAGGTGTCTTTGGAAAACATGGAAAAGCACATTTTTTTGGCATGAATAATTTTGGGATTTTTTTGCGGATTTGTCAGTGGGATCAGGGATCAGTCCGTTCTTGATGTTCAAAATTCCCACGGTATATCCGGGGATTTCCTGACAAACCTGGGATTCTCCAGCTCCAGCACTGAATAGGAACATGTGAGTTTAGGTTGTCAGGTGACTTTGGAAAACATGGAAAACCTCATTTTTTAGGCATGAATAACCTTCGGATTTTTCTGTGGATTTGCCAGGGATCAGTCTGTTCCTGGTGCACAAAATTCCCGTGGCACCTCCCGATTAATCTGGGATTCTCCAGCACTGACTAGGAGCACGTGACCTTAAGTTACTAGATCTGGTGACTTGGGAAAACATGGAAAATCTGACATTCCTGGCAGGAATAACAGATCCGTTGGCACCTGGAGTGCCGCTGGGAGGGCAGAGCTGCTCCCGGCAGGAGACGGAGCGGAAGGAAAGAGCAGGGAATGCTGTTTGATTCTTTTCCTTATCTCTCCCTGCTCCCACTCTCTTATCTCCGGGCTGTTTGTTTTTCCCAGGTGCCTGCAGGTGGCTCCTTCACTTTGTCATTTTTTCCCGGGACGTGACTGGAAAATGGGAGCGCTGGGATGAGCTCACGGAAAAAAAAAAAAGGAAAGAAAGGAAGCAGCGAGGGGAGCTTATTTCCATTTTGGAAAAGCTTCGCCATCCGTCCTCCTTATCCCTGTGGGATGTGATTAATGGAGGCCTTCATCCGGCCCCCAGGGATGATTTTTCCTTTGGATTTAGAGGAATGGGATGAGGTGGCAGCTCCCTGGCCAGCGCAGTGCTCAGGGCCGTGGGCAGCCAGGGCAGGGGGAGGGAAAGGTGGGAATTTTTGCTCAGATTGGAAAGGTTGGGAGTGAGGGACAGCCGGGATCACTGGGATGATATCAGCTGCTTCCAATTGGAGCTGCTGGGAAGGGGCAGATCCACACTGGGACACCTCCCGCTATCCCAGGATGCTCCAGGCCCCGTCCAGCCTGGCCTTGGACACTTCCAGGGATCCAGGGACAGCCACAGCTGCTCTGGGAATTCCATCCCAGCTCCTCCCCAGCCGCCCAGCCTGGAATTCCTTCCCAATATCCCATCCACCCCTGCCGTCTGGCAGTGGGAAGCCATTCCCTGTGTCCTGTCCCTCCATCCCTTGTCCCGATCCCTCTCCAGCTCTCCTGAAGCCCCTTTAGGCCCTGGAAGGGGCTCTGAGCTCTCCCTGGATCCTTCCCTTCTCCAGGTGAGCATTCCCAGCATTCCCAGCCTGGCTCCAGAGGGGCTCCAGCCCTGGGAGCAGCTCCGTGGCTCCTCTGGATTTGTTCCATCACCTATAACTCATTTCCTTCCCCAGCTTTTCCATAGTTCTCCGACTCTGTAGGGTTTGACTTCTGACTTTGAGATTTAAATTTCCAAAGGAAATCGCCTCCTTCTCGTTCCATTCTTTTTGCCTGAATTCCTAAATTCCTGGGGCCATTCCTTGTGCCCTCTTATCCTGCCGGAATATTCCAAACCGGAGCCCTTTGTGCGCAGGAGATGCCGTGGGACGAAGAGCCCTGTTCTCCTCCTCTTTGGCCTTCCAGGAGTTAGGAAGACGTGGAAATAGATGGAAAATGCTGGATTCGCGTCATTCCCAAGGGTGGAGCTCACCGGGGATACCCACAATGCACCTGCAACAGCAGCTCCGTCTTTTTATTGCTCCAAACGAAAGTCAGCAATTGAAGGGAAAGGAAAAAATTCCTTTAGGCCAAGGAAGGCCTTGGATAAGGGAAGGGCAAAATGTCAGTGTTGAATTCCTGCTGTGCACATTCCATAGGCAGCCAGAGTCCGTCCGTCCACAAGGAGGGCGGGGAAACGGGCAACTTGCCGAAATCCCAAATCTCAGGGTGGCTGCGCCCAGGAATTGTGATTTAGGAACGTCTCCGGATGAATGGAAACGTGATTGTCAGGGAACCATGGAATCATGGAATGTCCTGAGCTGGAAGGGACCCACCAGGATCACTGAGTCCGCTCCTGGTCCTGCTCACACATCCCAAAATCCCACCCTGTCCCCGGGAGCGTTGTCCAAACGCTCCTGGAGCACTGGCGGCCTTGGGAATGCGGCCATTCCATGAGGATCCTATTCCAGTGCTCCATCACTCTCTCCCAGTCTAATCCAAACCCTTCTCCAGGAGATTTTTCTTCAGCTTCCTTAGAAACAAAAGCTGGGAAAGGATATTCCTGAAGTCAGGACTTCACCTCTGAAAACTCCTGAGGTTTGGCCTGGTGAAAAGGGAAAAGAAATAAATTATCCGTCATTTTAAAAGAAGGAAAAGTGGGGGAAAAGCAGAAAGGAATTTTTATGTAATTTTTGTCGGAGGAAAAAAGGGATTAAAACATGGAAAATGGGACTGAAAGTTTTCCTTTCAATGGACACGGGGGCGGGAGGTCCTTAAATCCTTTCCGGACAGAATTTAAGTTCAATTTCTTTGGATTTTTCTCTTTCTTCCAAGGAAGCACTTCCAAGCACGTGTGTAACTCCGGGAGAGCGGCAGCATTCCCGGGGGAATCCCTGGGACCGCGTTTTCCAAGATAAGGAGTTCAAACCTTTGGGATTCCAAAGAGGGCAGGGACACCAAAACAACCCCGGAATCAGCAGAGATTCCCCTTCCTAAAAAAAAAAAGGCTTCAAATATTCCTGTTCCTCTTTGTTCCTTCTCTTTTTCCGAGAAAATTCCGGCTCTGGGAATGTGGTGATTCAGGGAAAACCTCAGGTTTCTTTGGGAATCGGAAGCGTTTTCCCGGCCGGTGCGACTGCCGAGGAAATTTGGAGAACGCTGCCGAAATCTTGGATTTTTATGGATAGTTTTAAAGCCAACCTTAGGAGTTCTCAAAAGAGGGATCAGACCATGGAAGTGACGGACGTGGAAAAGCGGTGGGAGATTTTCAGGAGCAAAACACGGATTTCTCCTCGAGGAAAAGAAGGAATGGGAAAAACCGGAGGGAGCAGGACCTCCAGTTCCCACCAGGATGGACCTGTCAGGCTGGGACATCTCCTCGCTCCAGGGAACACTTGGAGGGGCTGGAGCATCCAGGGAAGGGAATGGAGCTGGGGAAGGGCCTGGAGAACTCTGGAGGGAGCTGGGAATGTTGATCCTGGAAAAAAGGAGGCTCCGGGAGCACCTTCTGGCTCTCCACAAATCCCTGACAGGAGGGGGCAGCTGGGGAGGGGTTGGGATCTGCTCCCAGGGAACAGGACGCGAGGGAATGGCTTCAAAAGGAAATTCAGGTTGGATTTTAGGGAAAATATTCATGGAAAAGGCTGTCCAGCCCTGGCATGGCTGGTGGAGTCCCCATTCCTGGAGGGATTTAAAATCCATGGGACCCACTTGGGGACGTGGATCAGGGGTGGCCTTGGCAGTGCTGGGGGATGGATCCAGCGCTCCTGGAGGGCTTTTCCAACCTCAACAATTCCATGATTTTATGGCATTGGGTCCAACACCTGGATTCTAGCAGTCACTGTCATGGCGTTAAAATATTTTCAGGGAAACTCACCCGTTCTTTGGGATGAATGGAAAAGAATATCCACGAAACTTCATTCCAGAGTAAAATACGGAATGGCCAAAACCTCCTCGTTAAGGCAAAAGTTTAATTAGGTTTTAATAGGATTTGTGTGGGTGGAATTAAGAAATGAAGGTGTGGATTCAAGAATGCTGAGGAGGCAGGAAAAAAAAAAAACCAAACCTTCCAGAGAAAAAAAAATTGGGAGAAGAGCCAGAGGTTTGGAATTTTGGAAAGGAGTTTTTTGCTTGGAGAAGCCAAAACTTGTAAGGAATGGAATGGAAGTGGAATTTATCGACTCCCGGATCTCATCCTGATGCTCCTTTCTCCAAATCCCAAATCCTGGCTGCTTTCTCAGCGTGAAAAATTCCAACGTTGGCACTGGGAAAAGTGTGGCTTGATCCTCAAGGAGGGAATCGTGGTGCAACTCCTGGAATGTGCAAACATCCCAAACTTTAGAAAAGAGGATTCAAACTCCGGGAGGAAAAGCCTCGAGCTTTGCAGGGAGCAAAACAATTCCAGTGGGAGCCAGCAAGGGAGAAGCATGGAAAAAAAAAAAAATTTAAATATTTATCCTGCAAATTGAGGGAGCTGGAAAACCGTAAAAACTTAAAAGCATTCCCGAAAATTCTGGGAATATTCAGAAAAGTGGCGACCGTGGAAGAGGTTTTTTGGGGAAAAAAAAAAAAATCAAGAAATGGAAAGTCTGGCAAAACTGATCCTCTGGGTTGTGGAAAAGAATTCATCCAGTTGGGAAGGGATATCTGGGAAAGGATTAGGTGGGAAAAGTGCATGGAAAAATGTGGAGGGGCTTGAGCCTAAAAAGTCGATTTTGGGGGATGAAAAGTGCCTCAATATTTAATAAAGGACAGATAAAAATGGATATGGGCTACAAATGGATCTGGCCCAAAATCTGGGAGAGAAGGAAACAAATGGAAGCACAAAAGCGATTTGTGGCTCCTGGAAGTGGGGAATGGGGAATGGGGATGGCTCCAGAAGTGGGAAGAAGCATGGAAATGGGATGGAGATGGCCCGGAGAGGGAATGAGCTCACAGGCTGGATTTGCAGATGGCTCAGGAACCTCGTGCTCCGTGCCCAGAAAAGCTGGAATTTCCTTCCAGGGATGTGCTCCATCGGAAGCCAGTGATCCGGAGGCAATCTCGGGAATGCACGAAGCGCTGCACCAGGCAGGTTTAGGGATAATTGTCCAGGAGAGCGGGAAATGCCAGGAGGTTTCAAATGTGGGGATTTTTAACTGTTCAGATTCTCCCTGGCTGGAAGAAACTGGGAATTCCCATGTGCGAGCCAGGGATAGCCCTGGAAAACACAGCCTTAAGCTGCTCCTAAGTGAGCCAGGCTTAGCTGCATTAATGAACCCAATTAATTTGGGCTGAAATGAGCTTGGAAGTGATCGCAGAATTACCTAAAGCAGGATTTTCAGGAATTAAAATTTATTTCAGCCCCAAAGAGCTGGGAACAATTCCTGACTCCAGGCCGTTACAACTTCCTGGATGCTTCCTACGTTTCTTCCCTGAGCAGTTGAATTTAATAACAGGTAAATATTCATTTGAGAGCAGGGAAAATGAATCCTATTGTAATTAATTTTCGTTATCCATCACCCTCCGGGAAAAATGAGCAGCTCCAGTTTGATATCCGGGATACTGAGGAACAGGGAAAAAGACACCTGGGGCTCCAGGACATAATTCCAGGGCAGGATCGGGACGGGAATCACTGCACGTAGAGGTCGTCCCAGCCTTGGATTTCACACCTGGATCAGCACAGAGCTGGAAAGGGAATCATTGCACACGGAGGTCATTCCAGGCTTGGAATTTGCACCTGGATCAGCACAGAGCTGGAAAGGGAATCATTGCACACGGAGGTCATTCCAGGCTTGGATTTTGTACTGGGATCGTCACAGACCTGGAGAGGGAATCATTGCACACGGAAGTCATCCCAAATTTAGATTTCACACCTGGATCAGCACAGACCTGGAAAGGGAATCATTGCACACGGAGGTCATTCCAGGTTTGGATTTCCTACCTGGATCACTACACACCTGGAAGGGAATCATTGTACACAGAGGCCATCCCAGATTTGGGTTTTCCCGGGATCACCCCAGGCCAGACCAGGATTGTGGTACCTTATGAACTTCCCATCTCAGTGGAATACTTGGAGTGTCCAGGAAAACAAGGAAATACCTGTGGAGAAGCTCAGGGATTGTAGATACGAAATTCCAAGCTCTGCTCCAAGGGGTGCAAATCCCTGGGAACCCATGCAAATCCCTGGAAACCCGTGCAAATCCCTGGAAATCTGTGGCATTCCTCAAGGTTCGCACCAAAGCTCTTCGGGCCAGAATTTGACTGGCCCCGTATCCCAGCTCCTGGTGACTGGAGTATCTTGGGAACAGGAAAAAAATCCCATGGGATATGTGGGATTATGCCTGACAACACCAGGAAAAAGGCTGGGAAGCAGCAGGAAGGAGGAGCTGGAGGATGATGCAGAATTGAGGAATTGGGGAAAACTCCACTGAACTAAAAACAGGGATAAGGGATGTGAGGGAGAACATCAAATCAGCCGAGATGGGCCAGTAGGGAAAAGCATCCTTAAGAAAACATCTCCAGGAAATTCATTGGAAAGGTTGAACAGCCGATGCCAAGGATTTGCTGCCCAAAACGCCCCGGGGGAAATTCCAGGGAACAAAAGCCATTCCCAGATTCCCTGAACAGCTGCGTGGTGCCTTTCCCAGAAGAGGTCAGTCTTTCCCAAGGATTTGTGGCGGGTTTTCCAACACTTCCAAAGGAAAGCACAATGCCTGGCTGGATAAAAGTCGGGAATAGCAAGGAGCTGCCCCGGCTCCAGCTGCAGCCTCAGGTGGGAAGTGGGAATTCACCTGGGAAATTTGACTAAAAATTGACCTCACGTTCCCAGGATGTGGGAATTAGCACGGGGATGAGATGGGAACATTGTGCTCAGGAATCCCAGGACGTGGGAATTAGGAATGGGAGATGGGAACATTGTGCTCAGGAATTCCAGGATGTGGGAATTAGGAAGAGGAAGATGAGATGGGAACATCGTGCTCAGGAATCCCGGGATGTGGGGATTTGCAAGGGAGGGATGAGATGGGAACATTGTGCTCAGGAATCCCGGGATGAGAGGGGAACACTGTGCTCAGGAATCCCAGGATGTGGGAATTAGCAAGGGAGGGATGAGGTGGGAACATTGTCCTCAGGAATTCCAGGATGTGGGAATTAGCACGGGGGGGATGAGATGGGAACATTGTGCTCAGGAATCCCGGGATGAGATGGTCATCGAGTCCAACCTTTGGTGTGGGATGTCCCACTTTCTTTCCCCAAATTCCCTCTCCCGTGCTGCACCGTGAAAATCCTTTTCCCTCCTTTAAACCTTTGGCCTAGGCCTGGGAAAATCCAACTCCGGCAGCAGAGATGGATCTGGAGAAAATCCAATGAAACTTTGGATCCTGCAGAGCAATGGGGGAATTATTAAATCTGAATTACGGGTCAAAGCCAGGGAAAAGTGGGAGCATCCTGGTTCTCCAGCTGGGAAAACACGGGGCCCTTCCCCCTGCACCATCAGCACCTTTCCCTTGGCCCATTCCCGGGTTTCTGGTGCTCCCGTGGGCTCTCACAAATCCCATAGGGATCCATCCCTCTGGGTTTATATTTTGATAATCTGTGGCTGCTGGGATAAATTTTAAAGGCTGCTGCTGTGATGATTCCCTAAATTTGGAGAGATCCTAAAGCTTTTTCTCCATAGTTCCATCCCTCCTCTTCTCCACTGGTGCCTTATCCAACGTTTACCTTGAAATCCCTGGAAAGCCCCCCTGAGGAAAGGGGATGGTGATGGCGGTGGATGGAATGATTGCCAAAGTGGGCATGAAATCCACGTGGAAATCCTTGGATTTCTGCAGTGAGGGAGGCCTGAAATGGGGATCCAAGGTGAGAAACAAGGGAAAAGAGGAAGATGGGGATGCAGGTGACATCCAAGGAATATTTCAATTGGACACAGCAAGGAAAAACTTTTCCCTGGGGGACTGAGCTAAAAATAATATTTAAATAACATGGAAGAGCCATTTTTGGAGAGATATTCCATGTTTAAAAACTGGGATGAAAGATTTCCCCTCAGAAAAGCAAATATTCCTCCTTGATCTCCAAATATCCCATTGATTCCGGATTCCTTGCAGGATGCAGCCCTGAGCTGCACCCGGAGCCATTCCCAGGGCAGGATCCCGCCTCATTCCCTGTATGGATTGGCATTCCTGGCCAATCCAATCCAACCCGGCATGGCGTGAGCTCGTCAAAATCCCTCAAATCAGGTCAGAGTGTTCCATGAGGATATTTATGGAATTCCGGGAGGGAAGCGATTTCCTTTTATTTTCGTGTCATCTCCTTCACATGTCCCTCAAGGAAAGAGCTCTTTTTTCTCCCTTGGTATCCAAAGAATTTTCTGGGATTTCTCAGAGTCACGTGAGGAAATCGGGATGATCTTTGACTCGGGCCTGGCCTTGTTTTGTTCCTTTTCCCTGGGTTTATCCGAGGATTTATCATAAATACATTTTCCATGTGTGCAACTGTCGGGATCAGAGTTCCAGCATGACGTTGTCATTAAAATATCGTAAATATTATTGAAATTAATTAATTATTAATAGTATTAAAATATTAAATACAGGCATTCCATTTTCCTGACAGCCTGTTTTCTTCCATGCGTATGGAGCCTCAGGAGGAGGCCTAGAATCCGTGGATGCAGCTCAACCATCCTAAAATGGAATCATAAGGTTGGAAAAGACCTCCAAGGTCATCGAGTCCAACCTTTGTTTTCCATCAGATCCGGGGGAAAGTGCTCAGGTGGGTTTGGGAATTTTTTCCCAGACCAACAGTTGCTTTTCCTAAACAGTTTGGTTCCTGGTCAAATTAAATCCAATGGGATTTGTTCCCTTTCCAGCTTCCTCCCCATATCCACCGCTGTGTCCAGGTTTTAGGATAAGGAAGAGGGATTTTGGGGATTATCCTCAAGGCTGTGTTCTGCTAATTTTATGTCAAAGATCGACGAGCTCCCTGGGATATTCCTACAAATCCCAGTGCCAGGAGTGCCATGATCCTTGGGTCCACCATTCCCAGAATCCCAGAATGGTTTGGGATGGAGGGGACCTTATGGCTCATCCCATTCCCACCCCCTGCCATGGGCAGGGACACCTCCCACTATCCCAGGATGCTCCAAGCCCCGTCCAACCTGGCCTTGGACACTTCCAGGGATCCAGGGGCAGCCACAGCTTCTCTGGGAATTCCATCCCAGCCCTTCCCCACCCTCACAGCCAGGAATTCCTTCCCAACATCCCATCTATCCCTGCTCTCTGGCAGTGGGAAGCCATTCCCTGTGTCCTGTCCCTCCATCCCTTGTCCCAGTCCCTCTCCAGCATTCCCGGAGCCCCTTCAGGCCCTGGAAGGGAATTACTGAGTTCTGCCGCTGCTGAATCCATGGGATCTCAACAGAACTCCACCTTCCACGCATTTTGGATGATCAGGGAGCAGGAAGGAAAACCCTAAGGAGTGAAATTATCCCAGGACATCCCTCAGAGCCATCCCTGTCCCTCAGCCCAAAAAGCATTTTCCTGTCAACGTCCTGGGAGAGAAATCCGAACCCCGGCATTCCCGGCCGGCTGCTCAGCTCCCTTCCCTGCCTGCCCATGCCAATCTGGATCCCTTCCCATTCCCAGGTGGGCTGCCAGGATCAGCAGAGAGCGAGGGAAGAGAGGGATGCGGGCTGGGAGAGCCTCTGGAAAGCCTGGCAGGGACGCAGCCCCGACGGAGGATCCGGGAGGTGACGACTCACGGTGAGGGGCTGCTCCCTCTCCACGGCGGGAGCAGGAACCTTTTCCCAGTGGGATGTCTGGCCTGGTGGGATATTTTGGGATCTATGGACTGGAGGGAAAAGCCAGGCTCTTGACCGTATTTGGGAAAGCAAATCCCTGGGAGCTGCACTGAGCTGCTGGTGGGGAATTGTGTCCTGCTGGGACACGGAGCTGGGACAGAGGGATGTGTGTCCTGCTCCATTCCCTGATCCTGGCTGGGACGCGGAGCTGGGACAGAGGGATGTGTGTCCTGCTCCATTCCCTGAGCCTGGCTGGGACACGGAGCTGGGCCAGAGGGATGTGTGTCCTGCTCCATTCCCTGATCCCGGACAGGACACGGAGCTGCTCTGATATAGGGAATATCACCACAGCTCCAAGCTCGCTGCCTTTATCCCACACCTGCAGAGCTGACACCCGTGTGGAGCCGAAGCTGAGGGAATTTCGGGAGGCTCCACATCCCTTTGGACATCCGACACCCTCTGAAGCCATTCCAGGAGATTGGAGGAGTCCCGGAGGCCGCTGGGCGCTGGGATGGCTCTCGCAGGGATGTGGGAATTCCATATCTCCCTCCCTCACAGGGACAAGCTGTTCTCCTGGGATGGAGCCACAAAAGAGGCTTTGAGGACCGGGATAACCAAGGCACGGAACATTCCTTCCGGGACGCTTCCCTCCTTGATATCCCTGCTAATCTTCCCTGCGCCTGTCAGCCGGGAATGTTACCAGCCTTCAGCGAGGATCAAAGCGGAGCTGAGGAGGGATCGCTCGCACCGACCCGCCCTTCCCGGCAACATGACAGGGAAAGAGGGAAGGAAAACCCAGGGAAAAGCCTGTCCGCGGCGCTGGGAAAGGACGGCGCAGGAATTCGGGAGCAGGGAATCAAGGCTGCCTCTCTCTGTCTGCTTCCAGTCAGGTTTTTTTTCGGGTTTGGTTTCTTTGCTCTTTCTTGTGGTTTTTTAAAATAATTTTACAAATTCCCTTCTGCCCTGGAGTTTTGCTGGCGCGGCTCTGGAGAAGTGCTCCATCAAAAGTGATTCCCGGTGGGAATCTGGGCTTTTGGATTCTGGGGGTTGGGCTTGCAAAATGCACCCATTCCTTGGGGGGAGAATAATAATGATAATTAAAACCAGATATTTTTGCATAATAATAAGAGAAATCATGGAAATATTTTCATAGAATCATGGAATGATTTGGGTTGGAAGGGACCTTCAGGATCATCAAATTCCATGGGCAGGGACACCTTCCACTATCCCAGGTTATTCCAAGCCCCGTCCAACCTGGCCTTGGACACTCCAGGGATGGGGCAGCCACGGCTTCCCTGGGAATGCCATCCCAGCCCCTCCCCACCCTCCTATCCTTCCCAATATCCCATCTATCCCTGCCCTCTGGCAGTGGGAAGCCATTCCCTGTGTCCTGTCCTTCCAGGCCTTTGTCCCAGCTCCTTTTCCATCTTTCTTGAAGGTCCTTCAGGTCCTGGAAGGGCACAGTGAGGTCACCCCGGAGCTTCCCTTCTCCAGGCTGAAGGAGATCCTCAGGAGATACAAGCGCTGCCCAGAATCCAATGGTTTTGGAGAAAAACCTTCCTGAAGAGGGGAATGACATCCACTGCACTTGGAATGACCGATTTCCCAATGGATAACCAGTTGAATTCCCTTTGCGGGTTGGTAGAGCAGCACTGGAAAAAGGTTGGATGGGCTTGGAACAACCGGATCCTGAGGAAGGTGTCCCTGCCCGTGGCTGATCCTTAAGGTGCCTTCCAACCATTCCAGGATTCCATGGAGGTTAGAAGCCAGGTTGCGACGTCATAATGATCCCAAAATTCTGGATGAGGATGAAAACCACGGCCGTGCTTTGGATATTGAAACGAACCCTGTCCAAATCCAGGCAGTGGGAAGCAGGATCCTTCCACATTCCAAAGGCAATGGATGATGTTTCCTCAAAGCTTTTTCCCCCCACAATTCCCATCAAAATCCTGATATTTTTTGGCCCAGACCAGGAATTCATGGAACACCCTCTCATTTTGCTGATTTTGGAGCTGCCCCATTTGAATCTCAAGTAATTACAAGTGGTTAATGAAGAAAAGCTTAATTACGCCAGCTGGGGGTTGTTTTGGCAGCCTTTGTGTCCCAAAAAATCTCATTACAACTCCTTTATTCATTCATTTCAGGGAAAAAAAAACTTGGAACAAATTCTTGGAAACAGCACAAAAATCGATGTTTTTAATTAAAAAAAAATAAAAAAAAGAAACAGAGCAAATTAAAAGAGTAATGGCAATTATTGCAATGGAGGGTTTTTTTTTTTAAATTAATTTTCCTCCTGGAAAGTTGGATGAGGTTGTTGGAATAAACATTTCTTCGTGCCCGTGTCTAAATATTTTTACGACAAAGAATAAATGAATTTCCTGGATTATTCCTGGATTATAAAAACAAAACCACAAAGCAGGGCAGCTTCACTTTCCCTGGTGGTGCTTGAGACCGGTTACAGCAGATGGACCTGGATCCATGAAATATATGGAGCAGGGTCAGGGATCATGGAGTGCGAGCTCGGCCTTTACGTGGAAAATATTTGATGTCCCACCAGGCAGGGATTTATTCCCAGGTTTTTTAAATCCCTACAGGAATGGGGGCTCCACCACTGCTCTGAGCAGCTGTTCCAGGGCTGGAGAGCCCTTTCCATGGGGGAATTGTTCCCAAAATTCAACCTAAACCTCCCCTGGCACAACTTGAGGCCGTTTCCTCTTGTCCCATCCCTTTTTCCTTTGGAGCAGAGCCCGATCCCCACCTGGATCCGCGATCCTGTCAGGGAATTGTGGAGAGTGAGAAGGTCCCCCCTGAGTTATTGCTACACCTGAGAGCCCCACACGGATGCAGGAGAAATCCCTGCCAGCTCCAGTGGGAAAAACCGGGTTTCAAGGCAGAATTCCCACTCTTGTGGATGGGAAAATCCAACCACAAAGTGAATGATGCATCTCTCTGCTCCCCATTCCAGGAAAAACCCTCCTGCATTCCTGACTTTTCTTATTTCCCTTCAGATATTTCTTCTCAGCAATTTCTTCTCCTCAAACCAAGCTCTTCACTCCTGGGATCCGAACCATCCTTTTCTTCTCCTTCCTCTGTTTGAATCCCAACATTAAATTGGCAACATCTCTTTTTTTTTTTGGTCAAATTTATGCAGCTGGGAAAGCAAAAATGAGGAAGGGATGGAGGCTCTCCCTTC